>JABSTR010003857.1:0-53117 GCA_013339765.2 Haemaphysalis longicornis | reverse complement strand
CACTTGGAGCTTCAGAGCCCGAGTTGAGCCACGAAATACGACCGCCATGATGCCTGGTGCCTGAAAACTTGGCTGAAACATCCTGTTTTCGGTTGCAATGTGGACATGGCTTCGGTTTCATCAAGCACATATATGAGTGGCTGTGGAAGTTGGCTTTCGCTTAGCTGCAGGGTCACAGGCACTAAGCGCCCTCTTCGCCTTCACGTTGGGTTTACTTGTGTAACACTTGAACGTTCTTTTTCTCAGTGCCAGCCGCTACGTCACAATCAATTGAAAGTGGCCAAAAGTGAGTGAAATGTTTTTGCAACACAGCGCAAACAGATAGAAAACAATGTTCACATGAAAGGCTGTAGTTTATTCGAGGTGAGCTTCAATTTGATCCCATTTTTGATGACCTTAGCTGAAATGATGTCTTGGATGCTTTGCCCTCGCTAATTCACTTTGCCCTTGTTGTGAGGTAATTGCTCATTTTCGTGCCAAGTAGTGCCAAGTTTACTCTGGGAAGATAAAAACAGTTGCTCTTAGTCTCCTGTAACGTGCCTCTTGTGTGCACTGTTGCTGACATGGTGAACCGGGAAAAGCCGACCCAGCCGCTCTTGTTCAGACGTCTCCTGTGTGCCCGAGTGTCTCTTGCTGCAACGAGGCTTGGCCGTGCCGCGCGCTCCCAGGAGGACCGTAAAGCGTGCACACAAGTCGGGGACTGCACGCCGGCCCTGCTGCTGCGGCCGAGGATGCGGCAGTTCGTGCACCTCCTCCTCCCTCTCCCTTTCCCTGCTGGTGCTGCAAGAGCGGCTGGCCCGGCAGCGAGGGGCCCCGGCCAGAGTTTTTGAGTGCACCCTGGACAGGATGGCTGCCCAGAACAGCTTCCTCAAGGGCAGCAAGGTCAGTGGGTCTCCTCCTCTGACCTGTTCTTTCGAAGGTGATAGTCTTTGTTGACCTACTTAAACCCAGAAATGTTGGTCTCTCTCACTGTCTCTGCCGGTCTGTCTGTCCCTCGATCCAGCCGCCTGCCCAGAGTATGACAAAATTCTCAGACGAGAGGCTGATATCGCCAAAGCCTTTCCGAGCCACAAAACCTGACAGAGCACTTCATGCTTGCCAACACTGCTGAGAAAAAACAAAACATTGGACACGTTTGAGGTACGACGTCAATGCGTAGGTGCAACCAGGCAGTGTTGGTCTAACTAAAAAGACGTGCGCTTGATTTCTGTGATAGCACGCAAACATGCACTGCCAATGATTTTTAGGCCAAAAAATACACGAGCTCGTAATCAAGTGCCCACGCCTCGTGGCAGCATTCCAACAAGTCCAGCAGTAACGTAATGTTCCAGCAGATGGCACGCAAGCACTGGGACGCGGCAAAATTGAATAGACGGGAGCAACCCTCGGGGGACAGGAGAGAGAAGAGGCATTTACCGTATTTCTGCGTGTATAACCTCCCCCGCATAAAATCCGCACCCCCACTTTCAGCCCGTCAGAAAAGAAAAAAAAAATCCTCACGTATTGCCCGCACATTTTATACAGGAAAGGCTGCACCAAAGCTACTGCTCAAGCAACACATCACGTACAATGCATACAGAAAACGCTTGTACAGGCGAGCCCGCTTATAACGAACACAACGGGAAACCGAAATCACTTCGTTATATCCGCTTTTTCGCTATATCTGGACAGAAAATCTATGTATACCAATGGTAACGGGAAACGAAGATTTGTTCGCTATAGCCGCTATATCGTTAAAACCGGGTTCACTATAAGTGGGCTATACTGTATTTAGCAAGTAGAATACACTGCAAGGCGAAAGTCCCAATTCATTCGGTGTCGCAGCTCTCACTAAAGCTATTGCTTGACCCACAGTCCTCACTGTTGTTCACAAGGTCATCTTCACGGTGCAATGCGCATAGCCGTGAGGCTGCACTAAAGGAAAAACCCTGCATATTATCCACACCCCTACTTTGCCACTGAAATTTTTCCCTTTTTAGTGTAGGTTATACGCGCAAAACTACGTTACATAGCAGGGGCGGCACACGGCTATCGTTTTTGGATGACAATTGCAGCAAAGTGAGTGGATGCGTGGCTAATTTTTCTCAAGTGTAAAGTCGCGGTTACTTACCGAGTGAAAAATAAAATATTGGATGTTTCGGAGCCCATAGAGGTTCCTTGATCAGAATGATGCAGGCAAAGGCTGTCGTCAATTTGTAACACAAGATACGGTGCAACGTTGTCGAGTACATTGCAAGCAAGCTGCCTTCGGTCCAGTTGACTGTATCTGGTGTGGCGACAGAAACTTCACCAGCCACATGTTCCTTCTTTTGCTACGATAGCAGCGTTGTCCCAACGGATGCATTGATTATTCTGCCAGGCATGTGCAGGCAAACGCATTCTTGGTCATATAAACTGGCCCACATCATTGTGAACAAGGAATGCGTACGGGTTCTAATGCGTCAAACATGTAATTGTTTTACTTGGGCAGGGACTGCAGTTTTAAGCTTCCAAATGTGACCCCTGACCAGGCAACGTTTGGTTGAATGATGGACTAGGTTCTCTCATCGGGGAAGGGGGTGTTGGTGCAAGCGAGAAGTGTGCTGCGGCATGCTTTGTGGCACTTCACTGTTGCCACCTTGGTGAAATTGCGACGGGCACACGACGGTTTCGCGCACGCAAGGTTCTCCTCCCTCCCTCTGTGGGTGCGAGCCCAGCGTTCCCTGTGCACAGCCCACGCCGTCTACTGGGTCGCTTCCAACACTCCTTCAAATCTTTGGAGCAGCTGCTAACAGAGCCTGGCCGTTTGGCCTGAGCAGCCTGGTGGTGCGTTGAACCAGGGGTCTTGATGCGGAAGGCCTTTTTTGTTTACCTTAAATCGTTGTCTTGGCTCCATTCTCCGCGTTCTTTTTGTGAACAAGGGTGGTTTGGTATCTCTTAGGTCGGTTTAGGGCCAAACGTGTCATGTCGGCTCTTTTAGTTATCGTTTTGTGTCGCATGGGGGGAGGCAATATCGCCTTGTGCACGTGTGTGCAAGTCCGTCGTATTTTTTGGCGAGTCCTTTAACACCTTGTCTGGCATGCAACACCCCGTAGTTGTTCTTGGAGTAAAGGACCCTGCAGTTTTGTGCCTTGGTAACTGCCACATTGGGCAGTTGCACAAGGAGTGCACTCCGTGCAGGTAGCAGTGACTGCTGTTTTGATTTCTGGCGACCAAAGCCTGCACACGTTTTGTTTTCCTTTTGTATTGAACCTGTAGGCTGGCCAGAGGCAAATTTTGCGGCTACCTTCGTGCACACTCGTTTCTGTGGGGGCTTTGCTGTGGGCCTGACAAAACTGCAAAGAGATGTTATTGTATAAAAGGTCCACCGTCCCACAAAATTTAACCTGGTTTGGTGAACCAGTATCAGCAGATCAATTGTTCTGCCACCGAGTTCAGAGGATGCAGTGTGCCTGGGAAGAAGCTTCTTGCCTCCAAGTGAGGGTCCTCTCTACGGTGCATGGCATTGTCTCAGCCGCACCTTAAATCGTAGCTTTTCATTTGGAGCAGTGCTGTAGGGAACATACTTTCGTAGTGATGGACGACGTGTCTATCCGTAGCTTCAGTTTTCATGTGTACATGTTCACCCACTGTGGTGGCTCCGTGGCTGAGGCTGTGCTGTGCTGCTGAGCCCAAGGACGTCGTGGGTTCAGTCTCGGCCACGATGGCTGCTTCCTGGCCAAGGAGATTTCAGCACACTCTAATGGAGCTCCCCTGTGAGGTCCTTGAGATTAATCGGAAGTCCTCTACCATATGGCACTTTCCATAGCCGAGGTTGTTGGCATGTTGAGCAACGTAAGCAGTGAAATCGTCGCATGCGCGTATTCAATCGTTTCATTCAAGGCGACCGGACTGCGGGCAGTCTGTTCAGCACCGCGTGGGGGCATTTTTGTAACACACCTCATTTGCAAGGGTTTCCCAGGCAGGAATTTTTACTTCCACCTATTGGGAAGGCTCCACGAGTTTCAAGTCTTGCTAGCCAGTGAGTGGGATTCATCTATTGTGCAGTTTAGTTCGCAACTAAGTGCTAGTCTAGTAGGTGAGTGGCTGTCAAATAAGGACACCCCACGAGGACTGCGAGGCCATTTTTGGGGTCTGCGAAGTCCTTCCCGAAACTCTCTGCCACCCCCCCCCCCCCCCCCTCCCCATTCTGTCCTTCATTTTGCTAAGCCTTGCTGGCAATGCGGAACGGTTGCCTCTTCGCTTGTACGCACGTTTAATTTCTCCACGTAGCCGAAGTTTTGAAGTTGGCTTTTTGCACGCCACGTAGGAAAGCCACACAAGCACGAAAGGCAGCCTGAAGTGAAGATGGCACTTTTGAAATGCAGCTAGGCCCATGAAGAAGACAAAAACTAGCCCCACCATCTGTCCTGCGAGTTTACTGTCAAATCAGCGCTAGTTTTCATGAGCGACCAGCGTTGAAACCAGCCTGAAGCAGCAAGCACTGGGGTCACCCGTCCTTCCGAGTCTTTCCTGTCAACCATGCTGGATAGACTATGTGAGCGGGTTTTCAGCATGAAGTTGTGCAGGACGAGAAGTGTTTTCTTCCTTCTAACGGCCTCCTCTAATTCCTCTACTGGCGAGTGACAATGCAGAATGCATTTTAGACCACCCGCTTCGCCCTGCTCAATCTGTAGTTGAAGAGGCGTTGCTCATTGCATTCTTGGCTGGTGTCTTGGTGCAAGGCTGTCAGAAACGAAACGGGGAAAGTGCGTGCGCTTTCAGTATAGTGGCGTATTTATTTCGTAGAATACTTCCTCTCCTTGGACGTGCAGTGCTGCCACTCCTGCGCCAAATGCGCCAATTTGCGCCAAATGAGGTATCCTGCGCCATCCTGATAAAAAAACACGATTTTGCAAGCAAGTGCGCCAAAGTGCGCCAAAATTTGTGTCGCGCAAATCCCGTGCAGCCTGTTACAAGCACTACTTAGTGGTCTCTAGACATGTATAACTATTTCGGGTTGATAACTTGAACTCCCTAGCACCCGTCATCGTGTTTGCCGCGGTGAGTTTGGTTGGCGCCGTCACTGTACCGCTGATACAGTGTTTTCGTATAGCAAGTCATTGCAGCGCTGGCGTACCGCAGTTAAAAACTTTCCTTCTTGCTGTAGTTTCCAATAATTCCTGCTATCAACAATAGGTAGTTTTAGGTGGCGTTTATTGCCGGCCCTCTCCGCTCCGAGAGCCAACGGGAGCGCCGTTTCGCGGCATGCGTGACGCACTCGGCTGCAAGCTCTCGCTTCGCTTGTTGGGCTCGCGGAGGGGACCGCCGCAAGTGAAGCGGGCCGTGGAGCGTTTTCTGCTCGCGAAAACGAGCCGCGCACGCCACAGGCTGCGCTGACGCTGCCGCGTAAGCACCCGCACGCTGCGCGCGGCGCGGCAACATGGCGGCGGCTTCGGACGTGAAGTGGTGTGGGGAGCTCGAGCGACCACTTTTAAGCGCTCTCTAAAACACCGCTCAAGGCACGCACGAGTTGCTTGTGTGGTAAAGGAGCGTATAATGTGGGCAAAATCGGTACTATAAAACATCATCCGCGTCGCTAGTGAAAGCGTCCATGCAATACCTGCCGGGTGGTAAGCCTAAAAACCGCCGACGGAGCCAGCCGGCCGTGAGCGGGCTGTCTCGAGCGCTTCAAAACCGCCGCCATGAGGCACGCGCCTCCCCATTGGCGCAAGTCGCCAGGCTCCTCCCAATGCCGCGTGCGACGCGCGTCAGAGCGAGGCAGAAACTGCCGCGTGCGTGGAATCGTTGACGCGGGCGTGAAAAAATTGCACGCGCAACGCCGACGCGCACGAAGCGCATGCAAAAGTACTCCATGCGCATTTCTCGTGCACATTTCCAGCTAGCGTGGAAATGCGCATGAGGACTGATTGCAAGCGCCTGCATCTACTAAAATGAGAAAGTAAAACACGAGGGCTTGCCTCAACAATTACTGAACCAGAAAAGAGGCGCGAGAGGCGCGTTGTTTTTTTGCTACGCAGGTTTGTCAAAGCCTTTCAATATTCATTATCGTGTTGTATGTTGTCTTTTATCCACACCAGAAAGGAACTAAATACCTTGCAAATTATGTTCTGTTGCATTTTTGCTATTGCGTGGATACTTAAGGGATTTAATTGCATCAAACTTCTGGCACTTCTAGCGACTTTTTCGAAATACGTGGAAAAAAATCGCATTGCTCCAGGAATTCCAGGTTGGGCTATAAATAGCCAAATTGGCTACTTTTTCTTGTGGTTTGAGAAATTTTCTTTATTGGCTATTTGGCTATTCTTGGGCTATTGGGAGAGCTGACTGAAAGCTATTTTTAATGCATGTTCGAGCCTGCCAACTCTGAAGCGTTTTCAGTGACTCCTTGAAAAAGTATTCATCTATTAGGGAGAAGACCATCATTCTTCAGCTGTGCCGTCCATTTGTGATCGCATGTGTGAAAGCACCTTGAAGCCCATTCCATGGCGACCTCCACATCAATTACTGGACGATACTGGTAAATTTTTAGTGTTGAGAGATGTTTTGGACACATCTAGCAGTTGATGTTTAGTTGCTCCAAGGTGCTCCAAAACTGGCATTTAGGTGCTCCAAATTGCTCCAAAATTAATAATTTTCTGATACAAAAATTGCTCCAAATCACCGTTCATCAGTGGCACCACTGGACGTGGCCTCACCACGAATGCTTTGAGAGGGACGACTCTTCCGCTGCAAAAAGTTAGGGGAAGCGGTCCTTATCCCAAACGTTGCTGGGGCAGAGCACTGGGAATTCTTTCCATCCTTCAGTTGTTCCAGGAGATGGGACCACTTAAAGATGCATCTGTCACAGTCACTGCCATGGGGACCGAATTCAGCATACACAAGCCTGTACAGGGAAAACAGAGTGCAGCACTTCCAGGCCTAACACGTCTCTGATAGTGTGAACAACGTAATAGTGCCATTCATTCATTTGGCAGCGGACGTTACCTGTACCGGGCATCACTGACAGCAAGAATGGACTTGCTAAGGGCACCCTTGTAATTGCTGTCCAAGCTCCCACAATTTTGATGGCCTGATTCTGCAGCTCTGCAGCACCCTGCCTGTCGCAAGCACCGAGTCAAAGCTGCCAGCCAAGGCGCCTCATTCCCTTGTCTGACGCCTCGTCCCCTTGGCAGCAGAGGAGGGGCACCATCGAAACCAGCAGCTAAGCTGCCGATAGTTGCCCTAGGGCACGTTGTTATCCTGCGGTTGGTGTCTATTTCTACTGCCCTACCCCTAGTGTGCATAGCTTGTAGGATCGGGGAGTCTGCCCTATGGCTATCCACAGACCACAGTTTGATGGCCAAGAGATGCTCCAAGTATTCAAGGCACTCCTTGTCTTTACGCTCCCCTCAGTGGCCGAGCACGGGGCACGAAGCTGCCGTTGGCCTCTGCGCTTGTACATGCCTCCAGATTTTTCTGCTGGCATCTCTCCCTCATTTCCTAAGTTTTGGCAGCCTTC
Organism: Haemaphysalis longicornis; assembly: GCA_013339765.2. Taxonomy (NCBI): domain Eukaryota; kingdom Metazoa; phylum Arthropoda; class Arachnida; order Ixodida; family Ixodidae; genus Haemaphysalis; species Haemaphysalis longicornis. Next base: position 45,637 of record JABSTR010003857.1, on the reverse strand, counting down.
TGGTGCTGACTGCCTCCGTCTTGCCCTGTGCCATTGTCCCCGTGGCTTTGTTGGGTTCTTGCTTGCGTTCCCACAGTGTCATGATCTCCGGCTCATCCATTGCACTACTGCTCAGGGCACACCAGTTACCACTGCATGCATGCCTGCAGATTGCCAGTGCACTTGCAACTTCCTTGACCCCCCTACCACGTCTGGGCTTTCGTCTTACCTCTCCTCCTTTTAGCATTGCGCCCCTTGCCCACTTCTTGCAGTGCCACCTGGAGCCACTCCTCAGGGTCCTCGTGCGTCCTCACGAAAACCCATCCCACGTCTCTCTGTAACGTACCTGCCAGGTTTCCCAAATTATCCAAAAGACCCCAGAATTTCGATGGTTTTGTACGATTGGACGAGCCGAACAAAAGCCTTCCGAAAACTACCCATGTTTTGCTAAACCTTTCTCCAAGTATGGCCTCATTGCGCCGGAGCTGCCTGACAATGCCGTGCAATCCTACACTACTTGACATCGTTATCAGCGAAGAGATTAAAAAGCGTAGTTCGCCGTGCGCAGAAGCTGAACCGGTCAGTACCCCAGCAGCGCTGAATGCGAGAGGAAGTTCAGCAGAGTGGAAAAATCGCGCCCCATTCCGACCATCCATGTCTGATAGCCCTCGGTCACGCTCTTTTGGCGTAGTGTTGCAGAGGTGGACATTGTTAGCCGCGGCAGTACCGTATTTACTCGCATAATAGTACCGCATTTACTCGTATTTACTCATGCTTTTTTTTTTTCAAAAATCCGGCTCGAAAGTTTGGGTAGCGCCTATTACGTGGGGTAAAATTTCCGAAAAATTTTCGACTCACACTGTCGCCTCACATCATTTACTAATAAATCCAGTATAAAGTAAAAACGAAAGCTACCTACTTACCTTTTAATGAACAGGCGGGAGACGTCGACTGCACCCACACGTAACATTTATTCACACGCAACAACTAGCCCTGGCAAAACGAGCACTGAAATCGGCGCGGGCTCGCAGCCTCCCGGACCTGGGGGGGGCTGACCACTTCCCCTCAAGCAAACATGTTTTTTGCCAGTACATGTGCTCCTTTCCTCCCCCTATTCGGAGTCCGAGTCGGAGTCAGTCAGAACGCACTCATCACCGCCGGGTGGCGACTCGTCCTCTTTGTCGGAACTCCACAACAGGTCGTCCTCACTCGCATCTGGTGCGTTGGAGATGCCCGTCTTGAAACTTTTCCTGACGACGTCATCGGAGATCTCCCGCCAGGCTTCAACTATCCACCCGCACAACACTTCCACAGGCAGCCTGCTGGTGCTGTCCTGCAACCATCCAATTGGTGTATAGCCTTCGAACGTTGTCCTTAAAAGGCTTATTTAAGGACACGTCCAAAGGCTGCAGTACCGACGTGAGGCCTCCCGGAATCACGGCAATATCCGTGCGGAACTCTTTCAGCTTCTCTCGCACCGCTTCTACAAGGTGCCCGCGAAAACTGTCCAAAACGAGCATGGCCGGATACAACAGGCCGCCCGGCCGCCGGCCCCAGACAGTCTTTATCCAGTCCACCATCAACTCCGCGGACATCCAGCCTTTCTCCTGGACCCTGACGTGCATTTCTCGAGGGAAATTTCCCTTTGGAAGCGTCTTTCTCTTGAATATTACATAAGGCGGCAGTTTGTGCCCATCTGCTGTTACTGCCAACATGACAGTACATCTGAGCTTTTCTGCGCCAGATGTTCTTACAAGCACACTTCGTGCACCTTTCTCCTCCACCGTTGTGTTCCTCGGCATGTCGAAACAGATGGGGGTCTGATCGGCATTCCCAATCTGGGAAAAAATGAAGTTTTTTTCCTGCCGGAGCCGTATCACAAAGCGGTGAAAATTTAGCACCTTGTCCTCGTATGCCGAAGGCAAGCGCTGACACAACGTCGTGCGCCTTCTGAGGGTAAGTCCATGGCGTCGCATGAAGCGCGTTGTCCATCCGGAGCTTGCCTTGAAGTCCTTTTGCTGCAATACCCTGCGCTCGGGCAATTCTGCGTACCTCCGTCTGCAGTATGTCGAGGGACACGGCACAACAGTCCTGTTGGAGGTCCCATATGTGTTGCACAAGTTGTTCCTCCACTTGCGGATACTTTCCGCACTTCGCACCCCGGAAGGCCCGTCGTGACTTGTTGGTGGCCTGAAGTTTTTCCTGCTGACCCCGCCAGTAGCGAATGCTTGTCTCTCCAACACTGAAATGCCTGCTTGCAGCGCGGTTTCCATGCTCCAGTACATACTGCACAGCTTTCAATTTAAATCCAGCCGTGTAACTCACGTATTTCCCCATTGGGGAACACGCTATGGTGGCTAGGTAACCAAACGCACGCCGCTTGCGAAATGGCGAGAACTCCTTCTCTGCGTTGACGGCGATGGCACTGTCGCTTGTGTCAAGTCGCCGGGCCTCGGAGAGTCCCGCAGCGAAGGTAGCGATAAGCGTACATGCGCGCGGTGTTTTAGGGGGATGGGGGTATCGATAGTTTATGGAAGAGCTATTTTTCCCGCGTTGATGCCTTTTTTTTTTTTTTTTACGGCCGCGTTAGATCGTTTTAGCCGCGTGCCACTTGTATTAGTTGGTCGTCGTGCTTCACGGGAACTGTTTTTCACTCATTGATTTGCCTTTTTTTCTGCGCACCAGTTGCACTGGTCGTCGTGCTTCGGCGGTTAAAGGGGGTGTCGGCAGTTGACGGAAGAGCTGTTTTTCGCCCGTTGGTGTGTTCTTTTTTTCTTTCCCCTGACGGCCTTACTCATCGTGCTTTTTCACCTGAGATGGGGGGGTGTCGGCTTGCAATCGGCACTGATCACAGTGCCAAGTTGGGGGTGCGCCTATTATGCGCGGAAATAAAAAAAATCAGATTTTTCGCGACCAAACTGGGGGTGCGCCTATTATGCGAGTGCGCCGATTATGCGAGTAAATACGGTAATTCATAGGACTTCTTGAAAAGAGCGGCATCAGCCGTGTTGAAGATTTAGCTAGTGACCAGTGGTGTAGGTTGCTATTAGTTTTGATGACACAGCTCGGTACCTGCTCTGTTGTAACTAAGTTAAACATGCATGTAAAATATTCCATTGTAATTGTTACTTGTGATCCCCTCCCCCTTCCCCTGACAGATCTCCCTGATGCCATCGCAGCGAACCTGGCAGGTGTGCTCTACCCGATCCACCGCCTCTTCAATGGAACAGTTCAACACCACTCGGGGCTGCGAAGGTGAGCGGTGGCCCCCAAACATTGGCCGGGTGCTGTTGTGGTCGCCACCCACACTGCCCAATCCCTCGGCGTCAGTTGTCACCTCAGTGAATCGAGGGAGGAGCATTGGCGCGGTGATAAAGCAGTAGTCGATGCAGGACGCTGTTTCCTGTGCTGCCCGTGTAGTTCGTCCGGTAAATTTGTTCGTTCCGTTAACCACACCAGACGTGTGCATTCAACGCAGTCATGCCGAACTCTGCCCATTCTGTCCGCATTCCTGTCGAACTCTTCCATATGTGCATCGAAGTCTCCTTCGATGGTGACAGGCAGGTTGCAGCACTCCGTGACCTCTTCCGGGCAAGGCAGTGTGTCCGGGACTGTTGGTTGTGGTCCATCACGAAATAGCACTTTAATGAGACGAGGATGCAGGATGAGACACACGATGCGTGCAGTGGCCGAATACTGTGGCGCTCTCTGAAGGTGAACAACCAACGGAGACGAGTTAGTTGAAGAAGTGCTGTTCTGTGCAACCCTTGCTCTGACCACTTTGATGGAAGGAATGGAAGAGTGCACAGAGGCACCTAGTAAGAGGGGGGGGGGCTCTCGAAAATGTTGACCAGCGGCAGTTCTTCAATGCACACTTGATATACCCGGGCCTGTAGCTATCCGCCTTCATGAAAATGCGGTCGCCAAAAAGAAGAGGTGTTATGAATTGGGGAATCCAGAAAAGGTGGGTGGGGGGGGTGGGGTAGCTGGCTTGTAACAGCTCCGTTGTAATGTCCAACATATACCAGCTCTGTATCCAGCGTGACTTTGGGGTTCATCTGCACGTGTTTGGCAAAATGAATTTACCCAACATTTACAGAAATCTATGTGCTGCCAAGATTGGGGACGACAGTTTTGTGATGCCCGCGGCTGCTGCCACAATGTTGTCAAGCAGACCCACTATGCTCCATGGAATTCTCGTCGACAATACTTTAAATATCTTCATGCATTGTATTGCACAGTCTGTGTGGCCTCTTGCAGACGCAATTTTTTGTGTTGCCCTTCGACATCTGCTTTCGTTTCTTGTATGGAGGCCTGATCAACTCAATCGTATGGCCAGCGTAAACATCATCATTCAAAAAGTCGCAGTCCGCCATTGTGGCATCTGGTATGGGATCCAGTTTTTTTATCAGACTTCTTGGCTCAAAAATCGCCTTGTCCGGTGCCCCTCCTCCATATCCTTCTCTGATGTGGGCAATAAGCCCGCTGGGGTGACTGTTGCCGTATGTTTGATGTTAAAACCTTCCTTGAAGAAGGAAGTAACCTTGCTATGCACATTGCAAACACTTGGGCAGAATAGCGATCAACAATAATGCTCACATTACCAGAATGCTTACAACAGAGAGGCAAGTGCTCAAGAACTTCCCACAGTTTACTTTCAGAATTTCGAACAAAATCTCAACCCACTCTGCTATCATATTGCTGCATGTGGTAAGGGAACAGTTGAAGAGACAGCTTGAGAGTGCACTTGAAATGTTGTGCTTTAACGTATGAAGTGTCGGGGCATGTCTTTCTTTCGCACTCAATTTCTGCGTTCCTGGAAGAGGGTGGATCTTTTCATAGCATGTCACAAAGAGCATTGCAAAGGTTCGTTGAAGTCAGGACAGTGGACGTGTTGACATTGCTCCTATTTTAGCGCTGACGAACTTCTGTTGGGAGGAGCCTGGTGTTACAGCCTTGTTTTCCGTAAGCCAGGTGGCCACATCTTTTTCCTTGCTGGTGAACTCCAGCATTGGTGTCCGGGGGCCAGGTTGGCACGTGCACTGCCGTCAGAAAAGCTAAAATAGAAAAATCTAGAGGCGACGTAACTCCTAGCACTGATGTGTGACGCAGCTCCTTCTTGTCAAAGTATGTTTCGCTAAAATGCTTGCTCAGGCTGGTTGGTTGACACATAATAATTCTGAGGCAGCACATCTCAGTGCAGACGAAAAAGTAAAGACGCGACACACACTGCTGCATGTTTTCATCTCTGCCAGCATTCGCTGGTACTGCATCAAATTTACTTTGCATTTTTGCAGTCGTGCATGTAGTGAATGCAAAGCCGTAGGTTCTTTTATGAAGTAACGCACAATCATTCCACACGTAACGCAGCATAAATCCAGAATGAAAATACTGCTGTTTTGATTACCAGTGCCATAGCATACACACAAAAACTTGCCATATTTCCCACGTTATTGCTGCTCAGGGCGGTTGGGAGGGAGACTGTCAGCGCTGCTGTTGTTAAAGGTTGGGTGATCCTTTCGTAATGTCGGATAATGTACGGGTCGAGGGAGCTGTGTGGCTAAGCAGTGTTTGCGCAAGTGCATGGAGCAGTAGTCTGCCATATCCTTGCTGACAGGAGCAGGTGGATCAGGCAACGCCTCTGCATCTGATGTGTGGGTAGCGGCCTCTTTCTTTGCTTAATTCTGCAATGCATTAAGTGTGAGCATCTTCACACACCCCATGCTTGCATCAAGGTATGCAGTACTAGTGGGTTTAAACGCAACAGTGGGAGCTTGCGGTAGGTGGTGTGTGTGGCCCTGGCCTCGAATGCCATGCAAGCAAGGCGTTGTGCTATGCTGTAGCATGAAGGTGAGGAGGTTTGCGTAGAAGGACTACTGCTTGCAGTTGCCAAAAAGCCAGCCTGCGGTTCAACGTCGTGGCAGCAGGGCATTGAAATCTTGGCACGATTTTACATGCTTGTGCAACTGACTCGGCCCTGCACAGAACGAGTTGCAGCACACCATACTTGGAAATCTGCTTACTGTTGACAGCAGGCATTAATCCGCTTTGATAATGACGCTTCCATGACTTCCATTGGTGCGTGCTCGCTCCAATTGCCGATATTCAATCCAAGAGTGCTGTAAATGGATAAGCGCTGCGAGCTACTTAATTTGGCTGAACGATGAGCGTGTCGGGGATGTCTTGCACTTGACAGCTCTTTCAAATGAATTTCCCTTTTTTCGTCTTAGCATAATCCCTATGGCAGGTTTTGAGTTGCTAGGGCTTTTTTTTTTTTCAGCTTTCTCTTTAAATTTTTGAAGCTTTCCTATGTCTCGACGTGTGCTAGATCCCCACTTTTTGCACCCCAGAAGCGAGGCCTTCGTCTTCATGAAAAGCGTTGGCAACAAAACGAACACGCTGGCGCGCCAGTGCAGCAACGCTGAGCACTCAATGTGGCGCCTGCAGAACTCAGTTGAATGTTCCTCGCCACCACGCATGGTGCACGGCCAGAAACAACAGTTGTACATTTCGCTTATTGGGTATTCCAAGCTTCTCGGCAGGGCTTCTGTCGTAGCAGCCGAAGGGGCTAGCGGCAAGGAGTGTAAAATGCAGCGGATCAGTTCCGGGTGGGGAGCCTCAGCTTTCGACTTCGATCTGATGAACGGCATTTCTGATCCCTGTCATAATGCTCGTGTTGTCTGTCCCCGTGCCTCTCATCTTTTCCATTTTGAGACAGCACTGCATCACAGTGGATTTCATGGCCGCCGCAATTCCATCGGCCGTGCACACGTCCACGGTGCACAGGCTGTGGAGTGTGGTCATGGTCGTTGACTTGCTAACACTGTGATAGATGATAGAAGTTGCCAGGAATCTTGTGAAATGTGAAGTACTGTTTGGCTGCATGCAACACACGCTATGGAATAAGTGATCACACCAGGCTTAGAGGGGCCCTAAAAACTGGCTAACATTGCGTCAACTTGGAAGTCTTACGTGTTGCACCTCTACTGACATTTGTTCCGCAACCAATGACCCCTAGTTCAAAATTTGTAGTGAGAGCTAACATTCCTTCCCTTTCATTTTTAGTGAAATGAAACGGCTTATATAACTGGGTTAAGGGGGGACACCCCCATTACAACAGTTTTTTTATTTATGGACCGATTTTCATATACATTGCGTGGTTTATGTATTTCAAAATGCTGATTCTAAATGTTATACATTTTGTCCTGGATTATAAATTTTTCAAGATATTAGCAAATTTATGTTCTTTGTTTGGAGGAGAGTTATTTCCTAAACAAAATAAAGTATGAAGAAAATTAACATATAGAACTAATCTAGAGTGATCAGAGAGTGCAAAAATGAAGAATGAGGGTTCTAGGTCAATTTGAACCAGAGCTACAGCAAGTCAAACTTTTGCGTGTGAAAACGCTTGTTTGGATCAAAAATAAATCGTCACTTTGCAAATTTTTTAAAAGTAATAATTATGCATATTTTAGCCTCATTGCACTCTCCAAAGGTGTGTCTTTCAATTAAAAAAAGAATTATGGCAATAGCACCAGTAGTACCAATGATATCGACCCTCCAAAATCGCGCTACCATGAAAATTGCAGTTTTGAGAAAACGAGGAAAAACGTTGCAGAACTTTTCCAAGGAGTTTACACGCACATCTAGCATATCAAAATGATCAGTTGTGATCAGGGAGTGAAACAGAAGAATAAATGTTCTCCACCAACCTGAACAAAAGTTATTGCATGTTGCATTTGAAATGTAATGCGTGATTTGGCATTTCCGACAAATTTTTTTGCGGAGTTTATTGTAAAGCTAACCACTTTATCTTGGTCCTGTTGCGCTTGTAGAGACTTGAAATCCCTCTTAAAAAAGAATTGTAATCATTGCTACCTTGTAGGGCAAGAGATTTTGAACTTCTGTAACTGCTGCAACATGAAAATATAGGGCTGCGAGAAACAGTTTCACAGTATATTTCACCGAAGAAAACAAACATGAACCTTTTGAAGTGTGACTAAAGAAAACCCAGGAGCATAAGCAGTGTGCATCCTGTCATGGGGCTGTGAGGGTCACAGTCTCACAGTATATGTTGCCCCGACCCAAAAAAACTTGAAACTTTGGAAGCGTGACAAACTCTCATGAGCACAGACTGTGCACATCCGGGGCTGTGAGTGTCACGGTCTCAAGAAGATATACGAAAAGTTCAAGTGCTGCTGAGCACAAGGTCGCGGGTTCGATTCCCGGCCGCGGCGGCCGCTTTTCTGATGGAGGCGAAAAGCAAAAACGCCCGTGTGTACGAGATTTCGGCGCACGTTAAAGATCCCCAGGTGGTCGAAATTAATCCGGAGCCCTCCCACTACGGCGCGCCTCATCGCCTGCGTTGCGTTGGCGCGTTAAACCCCTACAATCAATCAATCAATCAAATCAATCGAAAAGTTCAAGTGCAACTAAAAAGCCCCTGGAGCGTAGTCGGCGTGCATCCCGTCACGGTGCCTTCTCCTCACGATGTTGGCAAGCCCAAGGGAGGCTGGCCGCTTCTTAGCAGAACCCGCGCTGCGACGCAAGTCCTTTTCTCGTGCTCTCTTGGAATTAGTGACCGTGGCGTTCATGTTCATCTCTCCCAAGATTGCTGTAGCCGCGTGCCTGTTGCCAGTGTTGAAGCGCAGCACAGCTTCGGCAACAGCGGCTTCGACAGCATACAGCGATGAGTGCTGGTGGTCCTTGCTGATTAGACTCCAAATCACCGAGGGGAAGCTGTCGTTTGAGTTCTGGGTCTTCCCCCGCACACACCTCTGCAGCAGGCTCTTCTCCGACAGGCGCTTGTAAAGAGGCAAAAGTGCTTCAGCCACGTCACTTGGCAGGTTGTAGTTGTGCTGAGGCTGCGGCTCTCCTTTAGCTGTTGCGGCGTTGTGACGGCACCAAGACTGCACACCTGTGGGGCAGAAAGTGTGGTTGGGGCTGCCATCAGTGGATGCGACGTGATAGTATGTAGCCATCACTGCCCGGTGCATGGCATCTACGTCAGCCACGTGTGACTTCAGTGCTAGACCATAGTACAGGGCTAGCTTGTCAATGAGGTCAGCTGTTAGCCTCCCCCGGCCACCAAGGCTTCGCTTGCCTGCACCTCTGTGTGTTTGCAACAAGTTGCGTGCCGCCGTCCGCATGCGCTTCTGCACATGGTTTATACAGTCCCCCTTCTGCACTTCGACATAGCACTACACTTTTGCATCCCGAACAGCATTGTAGGTACGGCTGTCACCATCACACACGATGGTGGTGTACTGCATGTTTGGTTTCTGCAGGGGCCTTTCGAACAGCATTTTCCCACCCTCCACCTCCATTTGGCCTGCTTTGGAAGAGGGGTTTTTTTTGGCATTGGCGGCTGGACTTCCATTTGTCATAGTCCTTACTGCCGGGCTTGGGGCCATTTTCACAGCCCAACCAAAAGTTTGAAAGAACAACATAGTCCAGCACTTGGCCAGTGAACAGTTCCAACACAGTGCCGACACCTATGTGCGAAGAATGCCCCCGCGTCATCCACGTGCCATCGTAGCACACAGCAATGTTTCCCTTGTGTCCAAAACACAAGTCGTCGTGCACTGCCGCCACTTGGGTGCACTGAGTCATTGTGGCCTCGGCTGCACGGGTGGCAAGGCTGAAAAGTCTTTTTCAGATGCCGCTGAAACGTCTTCTTGTGCAGTCCCCGGCGGGATAACCCCATTGTGGCAAAGATGTCGTTCATTGCTGTTTGGCCGTTCCCGGTCGATATCATTGCACGACCAGCGAGCAGGTTCACCTCGAAAGGGTTGCACGTCTGTCCTCTGCCAACCCTCGGCGAGCTCCACTCTGCTGCCGTCTCGCCGCAGTTCACACACCGCACAGACAGCTTCGTGGCAAGGCCACAATTACGCTCTCCACTCACCAATTCTACAGTCCGTTGTCATGTCTTGCAACTCAAGGCGTCGAACAGTGTGTTTCAGAAGGGCCATGTGCACAACTCCGTACGAAGTGCGTTCAGTCCTGTGGCCGACGTTGCGGACGCACCAGCGGGCTCCGTGAAAGGCGCCGTCTTTCGCGTAGTTGCCGGCGTGGACTCGAGCCTATCAAGCATAGCCTTCCCATGCGCACTCGCTTGGGCAATGTCACTGGTCGTCACTGGTCGCGAGTCCATTCTTACGCGACCGGAGTTCGCGCAAATCGGGCCGCTGTCCTCGAGTTGAGTCGGTGGTGCTCCGTCGGCTGCGATGCTGTCAGCATCGGCGGCTGGTTGCTGATAAGGCGTAGGAAGCGCCAAGGTCACATCGGTATCGTGTTTCTTGGGTTTTGCTCGCTTCTTGCCGTATCGGTGCAGAGAGAGGAACTTTTTAGCACCCCCCCGGCATGATCACCTCGGCGTAGTTAGCATGGTCGGCTCCCAAACAAGATGGCTACACCAGCGGTCAGTTTTTCAAAGCAAGTTCCTGGGAGCCAACCAGAAGGCGCCATTTTGGTCACGTGCAAAAACCGGCCAATAGCCGCTCGCTTCTATTTTTGCGTTTATTTTGTTCGCGGTGGGGACGGGCTAGGTTAGCGCATTCAGCCAGCACCTTATGCGCTGAGATGGCACATTTACGGAGCGGAAACCCTCTAAACCTTCGTGGAATTCCTCGTCAACGTGGAGTACCTGCTCCGTAAACTCTGCTAAAGAGGCGAGCGAGCACAGCCGGCTCGAACCGACAGGAGCGTAGGCAGCCATCTTGAAAATAGTACTGGAGGGCTGCTTCAAGGTAGCACAGACGACACCTTGGAGTGGCTCCTCCAAATCGTGAGCGGCTCCTTCGCTGGAGTAGGCACTCGGGTGGAGGTTAGTTTATGAAACCGTAACTCGCGTTCTAGGGTCTTCTCGAGCGGAGCCTCGGGTGGAGGAGGGACTCAGAATATGGGGGTTAGTCTCCGAGGCCACCGGGAGACTGTGTTTGGGCTGCGGTGGTGCGTCCCGAAAACACATCGCCGAGCACTTGGCTTTGTTGAACCGCGCGCCACTTACCGGGCCATACCGATCGATCACGGCCAGCACAGAGAGCTTTCGTCTGGCACGATGATCGTCAGATCATCGGCGTAGGCGAAGGTGAGAACACGCGGGGCACCCGGCGGCAAAGGAAAACTGCCAATGCGCGGATCAGGACGTGAGCCGCTGTAAAAGTGGCTCGATAAGCGGAGTACATACAGGACAGCCCTGCCTAACCCCCTGACCGACAGAGAAGCTATCGGAAACGCGACCGTGAATCAGAAGCGTGGAAGTTGGCCCATTATACAGTGCGCGAACCATGTTTTGGGAGGTGACAGTTTAACCCGCTATAGCCAAAGTCTGGAAGATGTACGAATGACTCACTACATCAAACGCATTTTCTTGATCGAAGCTGCAGAGCAGCCCGGGGATGCTTTTATTATCTGCCCATTCTAGCAAGTCCCGAATAGCGAAACCATGCAGCTGTGCCAAGTGAAAGCGCACGCAGCACGCCTGGTACGGACCTACGATGCTGTTTATGTCATCGGTCAGCCTTCTGGCGAGGCACTTCGCAATCAGCTTATAATCACAGTTGAGCAGCGTGATGGGGCGCCAGACTCGCAGGTTGGAGCTTCTCGCCTCGTCCTTGCACAGGAGAGTGATCAGCCCTTCCCTGTGAGATGCTGACAGAACCCCACCACTGAGCAGCCTGTTCACGAGGGCTGTGAAAGGCTGCCACAACCGCTTCCAAAACTTCAGGTAGAATTCCGGAGGTAGGCCATCCGAACCTGGGCTGCGGTTGCGTTTCGATTTCGTAAGTGCCTCGAGCAGTTCGCCCTCGGTGATTGGGTCATCACTCACGGCGGGTGAGTCCCGCGGCCCTTCGAGGGGAAACAGTTCGGGTGTTGTTGCCTCGGCTCTGTACAGGTCAATGTAAAACCGGCGCGCTGCGTCCAAGACAGCGTCCGGCGTGCTCACAATGACTCATGAATGCGGATCTATTACGGATGAAAGCGGCAGGGTTGATCACGCTAATCTACGCCTCAAAATGTTACGGGAACACCACGTCTCTAATTCCCATCGCTCGGCATGGGCGATAGCGCGTAAGCCATCCCATCAGATACGAAGGAGGCGGTGATGCTCCCTTCGAAGCTCTACAAGTGCAGCGGCTACCCCAGGGCCACAGGAAACAGGTGACGAGAGCAGGAGGATCGCGTCTGACGCGACTTGAATCGCCGCGCGCTCCTCTTGTGCCAGCCGCCTGCCCCAGGCCATGAGACACTCGAGGCCAGATGTTATTTTTCTTTGTTGGGGCGCTCACGTGTGGCGCCACTGGCTCACATTCCACCGCGGGTGGATCCGTGGCGGCAAGAGATGGCGCTGGTGTCTCTGTGGCACCGTCTGTGGCCTCCGCGGGCACCGGCGCAGGGTCATCGACCTTCGGCGCGGTGTGTTCCTAGCTCTTATGCGCTTTGAGGCTGTCGCCCGCCTCGCTGCTGCTGTTTTCAACCGCTTCGCTCGCGGGTTCGGTGACGACACGCTTCTCCCCCTCCGGCTCCACGCTTTTGGACGCAGTGGGGGCGGCCCGCCCCGCAACCGCGGCTGCGAACGACCGGACACGGCACTGATACCTTGCGTGGTCGCCCTGGCACTGTGGGCACGGTGTCTCGCACGATTTGTGCCCGAACTGCGCACAGCGTGAGCACTTGGGCAGTGGTGCATGCGGCCGCGTAGTGGCCCGTGCCACCGCAGCGAAGGCACTGATGCACGACGCCCTCGTACTCGAAGCGCACGACATAGCAGTTTAGGATCCTGATCAGCTTTGGGATGGGCCGAACCATGTCCATGCGCATGTGCCTCATCCCCGAGTGGAAGTCCGCGAAGCCCGGGGTCGTCTCGCGCTGCATGGCGTGCATGTTCCCGTACCCACCCAGCTCCTCGTCCTGTCCTTCTAGCGGGTAGTTGAACACCCTTACAATCTTCGCCATCGAACCACGATGTTCGAACCGCACCTGTTCTCCTCGCATAAATGACGGGATCGACTAAAAAGCGATCAACCGCCACCCTCGTCTTGAAAACAACCTCAAATCTTCCTCCAGAGAAGTCTTGCACTCCGCTCAGCTCGTTTTTTGTGAAGCGCTGCACGAGCAGCTTCACAAGCTCAACATTTGTGACCCCCATGTAGGAGTCGCGCAAAGAACGTGTACGGCCGCAGCCGCGCACTGTGGCTCGCCATGGCGGCCCCCAAAAAGATAAGAAAAGGATTCTTTGTCATTCTAACCATGTAAAACTGCCTGTTTCACACTTTTGCAATTATGTAATACGGGCATAGGTCGGTGTACTCACTCGTGAGTACACTCATTTGTACTCAAACTCACGAATGAGTACGATGATGAGTGATCACACCCAGAAAAAACAGTGAGTACGATGACGAGTGAGTATAGGGGTAAGTCCACTACTCGTGAGTACAGTACTCATGAGTACACTATTCATGAGTATGAGTACTCATGAGTTTGAGTACTAATAAGTGTGAGTACTCATGAGTACACAGCACTCATGAGTACAATACTCATGAATACTTTTTTTGCGAGTGCTTGCACTCTTGAGTATATGAGTTTCATATGAGGGCATATGAGAGTATATGAGAGTATACTCATATACATATGAGAGTATATGAGAGTATGAGAGTATAAGGGGAGAGTGTATGAGAGTATATGAGTTTCAAAATATTCCTCCCATTCAACTGCAATGTACTCCGTCAACGCGACGGCAATGTATGCCTTTGTGCGGCAGAGAACAATATCTTTTAGTATCCGCATGGAAGACTCCGAATAATTGTTTGTGTTGTGGCCTCGAGTCATCAGCCCAGCTCGGTACATAACAACCCACTCCTCCTGGCAGCCAAGAAACTTTTTCACCCGCTTGATGTACACCTGGTGAGGAAGGGTGGAGAGGTTTTCGATTGCAGCTTTCAGCTGCTCCTGATCCATAGCATGAAGAATCTGAAATTGAGTGCTATGGATCAGAAATTGCTATGGATCAGAAAGGATCTGAAATTGAGCGCATTGAGTGCCTCAGGCTAAATAAGGCTAGATCGTGCAGGAAACCTGACATGCTGCAGCATATCAATTGTTTCCACGCCAGGCTTCCCTGCTTCCCCAAGCGCGTTCTAAGAATATTTGGCACATCATGCAAAAACTAAGTAATTTCAAATGTGTCCCCTTAAAGCAATTTCTCCCATAACGTAAGCATAATTTCAGATTTAACGCATCATAGGGAGTTATGGAGTCCCAAACTTTTATAAAAGAACAAGCTTGCTTGGTGTTTTTGGTTTATCCTCTAGAGAAAACTACCACAGCTCCAGTTGTAAGAACCTTTACATTGCCCTATCTTTTTTTCCCAGGTGATTAAGTGTAATGTATGATAGGAATGTTTTAACTAGTAGTGCTTTTTAAATGGCGAGCCTGCTTTACCTTTTTAAATGCTGCCATCAATGGCGTCGCATGTTCTTCTCCACGTTGTTAGCTGCGGACATTAACCACCGCCACTCCGCTTGCAGGACATGAAAATGGCACAGAAGCTGCTGCGCAGATGGCCCAAGGTTCGCACAGGTCCTTGAAAACCTTGAAAACCCTTGAATTTAGAAGTGTAAATTTCAAGGCCTGGAAAGTCCCGGAATTTTTAAAGGGGCCTTGAAAACCCTTGATTTTTCTGGAGAGAACCAATGGCCCTATCTTCTCACAAGAATTTAAAGTGTTTGTCGTTAATTTTAGGTGTTAAAAATGTAAAGAAACATTGTAACAATCAAGTTTCAGTTTATTGCGGGAAATTACAAATTACGAGTTGTGGATTCTCATTATTACGAGGCAACATTGGGAGCAGCACTCCTCAGTAGAATTCATGTCACGATACAATCCCGTGAAAGCCGGCTTCTGTTCTCTATCTTGCACGTTTCATCTAGTCTGTTGACGGCCTTTCATTGCATGTTTGCTGTGCCTCATACGCTCCATCTGCGTTTGCTTTTACGTGCAAATGGTGGACGTGTACATAGTTCATCCTGCCTTGCAGCAACACTTGCTGAGTTAATTTCCGCTGATACTCTTGCTGACAAAGCAGGAGATGCAGGCAACATTAACTAAGTTTTGAAATTTACCAGCCTGAGCAAAACACCAAGAAAAAAGAAAAAAACTCTAAATATAAACTATGAAGTAAAAAATAAAGCTGGGGGAGCATTCATGAACCCATAGTGCCTATCTAAATGTGCATTAATGTTCGTAGGCATTGGGAAATACCAAAATTTTGCATTTTGTTGAAAAAGTTATAAATAATCCCAGATAAAACATAAGATGGGGACCTTGAAAATGTGTTTTCTGGTCCTTGAAAGCCCTTGAAAACCCTTGAATTTTTGCCTTTGAAGCCCATACGAACCCTGTGGCCACACCTCGCTTAGAGCCTTCTTCTCCGCCAATGAGTTGTCCGTCATAAAAACAGCAGGAGCCTGTGGTAACAAACACCCACCAATGTGTCCTTGTATATTTCTTTTTAGTGGCATGCAAGTATCGCGTAAGTGGAGATACAAATTGGTCCACACAATGTGTTGCAATTCCTGCCTTGCTATTTCCTATATGGATTAGCATACTTCAAACAAAGTTCTGCTTGCTTATTGTTTCATGTGCACCCAGAAATGGGGCACAGCGACATCTACCACAAATTATTTGTGCCACTACAAATTCTCATGTGGCTTCAACGTTGTACATACTGAAATTGCACTTTTTTAATTCTTCCTTATGTGTGCATATTATATGTTTACATAAAATATAAATGTAGCATCAAAAGACCCCATGTTGGAAAAAACCATGTTTTCCAATGTTTGAGCTAATGGACCACCTTCCATGGTAGTAACATGCCAGTACACTGCCAGTACACTGCTTAAACAATATCAGTAAGAAATGGAGCTTTGGGGAAAGAACTCGTATGTGGACGTGAAGCCATAGTAAAGGGAATGTCTCTTGGGACCTGGCTGACTAGTGCTGCTCCAATTTTCCTTTACGTCGAATGCTCTCCGAGACGAGGACAAGATTTTCAATTGTGCTCGGAAGCAGAGATGCCCTTCTCGCTCTGAAGTGCGCCAGACGTTGAGAACAGCCGCTCTACAGAGCCGGATGAGGCTGGAAGGCTCAAGCAAACGGCGGCTAGTTTTGCGAGTCGTGGGTAGATATCTGCATTTTTTTCGAGTATAGCAACGGGTTCTCAAGAGAAACACACGGGCCGCTTAAATAGTTTTCCAGCTCAGAGTCCCGTGCACACTCTCCGGGTGGGCTTAGCAAGTCCAATAAAACGTACGGATCCACTGCCTCCCACAGGTTTCGCTCGGGCGTTGATGGCACAAGAGACGTACAGGGCTGCACCCATGGTTCTGTGACAGGGCTTGTAGGAGCCTGAAAAAAAAAAACATTGCATCAAACAGTACGCATGATAGCATACACTACAATTCAGAGATAGTATTTATTTACCTATACTTATAGGCCATTAGGCGAAAAGGGTCACTGAAGAAAAATCGAATTCTAAAAATATTGATTTTTAATCGCACTTATCCCACAGTGCTGACTGAGCAAGACAAATCGTGATAAAATACTAATACATTGGTGGCAGCTGTACTGTCTGTCGCTGAATTGCAACGATCAGTACATCACGTTATAAAATTCGCTCATTTATATATGCGTGAATACACGCATGAAATGTAACAAGACTCGTAATACATAGAAATACTCACGCACACCTATATCATCACACAATTATGCACGTATGTTTGTATTCATGTACGCACGCATGTTTCTATGTACGTATGTATATGCAATTCCCAATGTTTCCGAATTCCGGCCGGCAGCACATGATGCAGTAGGCTATATATACCTCGTCATTCTTGAGCAGTTGCTTCACAACTTGAATCTTCATCGCCACTGGGCTTCTTCACTCCGGGGGCAACGGTCTACTCGGTCCGGGGGCAACTTCACCTTCGGGTTGAGGATGGTTGCTGCGATGAAATGAGCGACCCAGACAGAGCCGGATGGCCCGGCGCTGGTCCAGTTCCAGCTCCCCCCACCGGCGGCGCTTGATATGCACAAGGGGCAGTGCATACAGCACGGCCGACGAGGCCATGCTGTTGTAGATGCACAGCACCACCTGGTGGGAGCACCAGTTGCCACGGGCCAGCCGCTGCCGCACTCCGTGCAGCACCCCGGCAGTGCGTTTCTGCAAGGCCCGTGCAGCTGGAGTCCAGGTCAGCCGGCAGTCCACCAGCAGGCCCAGGTACGTGACCTGGAGGCGCCATGAGAGGGGCTTTCCGTTGAGGAGTAACTCGGGCGTTAGACGGTGGGAGGTCTTCCCATTGGGGTGCAGCATGAGGGCTTGTGTTTTGGCCCCGGACAGCACCAGGCCACGGCTCGCCAGGAAAGCCATGACCGAGTCCAGCGCCTCCTGCAGGCACGCCCTTCGTCCTGGTGGGCCCGTGCGTCCAGATGGCGATGTCGTCTGCGTAGACCACAATCCCCACTGGGTACTGGAGGCCAGCGGGGATGCAGTCAGGAAGCGGGGCCAGCACCGGGTTGAGCAGCTTCTGATGTGGTACAACCTCTGGCAAAAGCCTCAGTCCACTTAACTTCTGCAGCAGCTAACCCACCTGGTTTCTGCATCATCAGCTGAGGCTTCGTCTGTTCACCACCACGCTCTTGAAATGCAAGTCTCTTCAAGTCTGCTAAGGTCAGCACAGGCTCACCTTGAGCAGACTCTTCCGCACAGCTTTCGAATTTTGGTGGTTTGATCAAACTATGGACCGAAAGCGTGTTGTACAGCTGCACAAACATAGATGAGGGTGGATGGCAGAACTGAGTAGATGCTGTCCACTGATGACTGGCAAGTGATCTGTCCTCCGCAGGTGAGCAGAGCTTGCAGAGGCCGGGGGCCATCCACTTTTCAGCGGGTGTAGCCTCGCACACCCTCGTGTTCATCTCGTTGAAATTGCCCCTGCGCGTTTCCGCCATAAAATGAAACGTGGCGTGCGACACGCGAAAGTGTGTTTTGAGGGTCTGATCGTCAGGTTGAGGAGACGTGCGTTCAAGCCATCTTTCTTTCGTTGTGGAGACCAAACGTGCACGTGACACGGAAAACCCTGTGTAACCTTTCTAAACAACACTTTGCAACAAAATAAACACTGTGGGTGCAGCTGAAATTATGTTTTCAGGCAAGGCAGTGCAAGTGCACAGGTAGCCTGCAAGTACGGGCCGTTGATGCTCAGTGGCTGCACTGAGAGCCACAAGCGCTGTCCAGTGGCGTTTAGTGCTTCCGTGGGTCCGTCTTTTACTGCAGGGGCTGGGCGCACAGCTGCACAGTTTCAGGGACCAGGGGGGCAGACTGGAGACAGCAGGCAGTCGCTTTCTGTGTCACTCACTGTGACTGTTCAATTGTCTGTTGGCAGTTTTGCCATAAATGGACGGCACGCAGCCTCTGGCGTCAACTGTGGCTTGAACAACATGCAGGCTTCTCAGGGGTGGCGTTTTCGCACAGAACACCAGACATTGTGTTCCTTCCTCCACCTGAATGTCACGGCTTCTAGGAGTGTCGACATCCGTTTTACAAAGGATGCTCTCGCTGAGTCGCTAAACTTGAGCCCGACCCACAAACGCGTTCAATGTCATCACAATAGGCATACAGCTCTGTCAACACCTCATTGCTGAAAAGGGAATAAGCAAAGTTCACCTTTGATTTTATCAAATACGTTTTATTCACAAGTAGTTTGAAAAATCACAACAAAGCTGCCTTTGGACTCACAACTCAGAATAACAGCTGCACTGGAAGTCAGCAGCCTTAGTCCCAGTAAAGGCACCCCGTTACCTTGACCTTCCCGAGCGGCAGTGCGTCCTCGATGGATCCAGCGAGTGTAGCCATGGACACCCACTCCACCGTTCCGGCCTCAAAGTCCTTGAGTTCCGTCTTCTGAGTGAGGGAAGTGTTGTAGTGCGAGAGCGCCATTTCCGCCTTCTTCAGACTTGTGACACTTGTTGGGGCCTCTCCACTGTTGGCGCACACCTCTTTCATCCGTTTTGTAAACTTCCGGATCCTCATCCCGGAGAACATGGGGGCAGCATTTGTTGCACTGGTGGTGCGGGCCGCGAACTTGACCAGAGTAGCTCCTGCCATCTTTGAGTAGTACTTCAACCCGAGAGCGGGGTGGGACGCAGGTGAGTCCAGCTTTGGGGCCGCAGCCTTCAGAGTGGTGAACACAGCATTAAAGTCCTCTCTCTTGTTCCAAATTGACTTGACAGTGATGGTGGAGAGGATGCCAAAGTCTTCCACATAAGTTCCGAACATCATGTGGAAGAGTGCTTGTTCGGAGAGAGATTCGTTGCTGAGGTTCAGAGTAAACTTAGCCCCTGAAGTCATCAACTTCTGGTATGCTGCGAAGGCGCCTTTTCCGGAGAAGTCGAGTTCCTTGGCGCTCTTTTCAGAGAAGACTGGGGGCGCGTCCTCTTTGAGCGACACTAGTCTGGTCTCACTCAAAATCTGGCAAAGTGCACTCAGGGGGAAGGTCACTCTGCGCTGTTCCCTGCCCCCGATCATCATTGCGATGGATGCTAGATGTATGAGTGATGTCTTGCACTCCGCTGCAGGTGCTGCCTTCAGGAAGCGAGCGATTTGCTCTATGTCCGGTACATGGTTGAAACACCTCACGACAGCCTGCTCCCACTTAGTGCCGAACTGGTAATCCCTGCTCAGTGCGAGACGGCAGGCTTGTGTCATTGGCCCCAGAGACTGAGCCAGCCCACTCTTGACAAACGGCTTGAATGAGGCGCCATAACAAAGCTGCTTGTACTGTGCTCCAAGCCCCAGGGACCGGAAGTCCACAGTCTTCGTGATGACTTCATCAGGCCCGCTGTCTTTTCCCACAGTGATGCCCACCGGTGTGAAGCGGACCTCCTTGAATCACTCACCGAACAGTGCAACAAGGCACATGATGGTTTGCACGTTTCCATTCCATGCAGCCCTGGTCTGCTCAGTGAAACCTGATTGAGCCTTGCCCTCTTCATACCAGTTCTTCAGCTCATCCATGCTGTAAGTGATCTCATTTCCGTGTGCCTTGATGGTTATGGCGGCTTGCTGATAGAACTTAGAAGTCCCCCCTTTGGGCGCCCCACCTTGGCTTGCCTGTCAGCTTGGTACAACGAAAAAAGGATGTTGAAGACTTGGATGTCAAAGGCAACATCGTTGACCTCGGCTGTCAAGGAGATCAATGGTGGCCTTCATGTACATCCTTTCAGCGATGTAGTATATCAGTTTCAGAGCTCCCACTTTGTAATTGACGTTTATGTCAGCCACTCTCGCGCGGCCACCTGCGCTGACCTCATTGCCATCGGGGTCCGTCCGCTTTCTTTTGAAAACTGGGGGCATGTTGACCTTGGGAAGTAGATTTCCAGAATATCCAAACTAGCTGCCACTGCTCTCCGGCAACCTTATTGGCTTATTACCGCCTTTATCACGAGAGGCACTGCTTTGAGCCTCACAACATCCTGGTTGTCACATTTCTGGTCTTTTATCGTATCCATGTGGACATATCCTTCGTGTATACGAAGGTGTGTATACCAGAGTTATGCCCGCACTTAATCAGGTGTGGCAGTCTGGCAAAAAATGCAAGCTCCTGCTGTCATCTGCCGGGGGCTAAACCTTGCACACTGTTTTGGGAGCCGTTCCATTGATGCCAAATGACCACCACATGGTGTGGTTCCAGGACACACCATTCATTCATTGTCGCAAAGTCTACAAAACTGGCGAGGCTTCTCTGCTGGCATGTGGTGCTAGTGATGATCCTGGGGAGAATGTTGGCCTTTACATTTCTGTGTGACCCGTAGACACCAAGAATTTGTTGAAGTTGCCAGAAAATGGCTGAAACAGTACTGCCTGACCATGGTATCATGTCTCCGTGGTCTGATCCAGAAAGGCGTAACAACCTGGTCCGTGAAGCCTTCAAGAAGCCCACCACTTGTTCAGTTTCAGGCACTTGAGGACAGCTTCATTTCATCAATCAAGATGCCCCCGTGCCTGTCAAACTGGTCTATGTCCTTGGTTATTTCTGCGATTGCCGCAAGAACAGTTTCATTCAGACTGAAAGATCTCTGGTGGCCTGTGGCGACAACTATTCCTGGTAAGCACCATTATATTGTGCCTGTGAATTTGTTCGTACAGCCTGGGGCTTTTTATCCACCTTAAAGTGCACTCTAGCACCCACTCCTTGGTATACTTCATTCCCGGTGTTCCTCCTCTTTTTGAAGCTTGACAACATGCTTGCACTTGCTGCCACTGCTTGTCAGGTAGCCTGGCGAGGCTCTGTTCAACCTTTTCCTCAGACATAGCGGCATTGTCTTGTTTCATTTGCACAATTGTGGCTTGCAGATGACGAGTCTTCGCTGTTTTGCGGCGCAGCGGCTGGTTACGTTTGGCGAGTTTGTTTGACGCACCGGCTGTGGGTGCTGCTCTCTTGTTCCTGCTTAACACCTTGGCCGGCACAGAACCGGCAGAGAAGAGATGATGATGGTGACGATTTATTGGTCGTGCCCCTTGCAGCGGGTTGGCACTGCCACTGCAGTTCGTCCACAGCTCACGTGCACCTCAATCACTCGAGTGCACTGCTAGGTGGAGACCTTGCTGCAGTTGTGCACGACAGTCCACCATTGCGTCAAACACTGCTTGGTCACTCTCACGCTCGAGGTCCTCTCTGAGGGGTTGTTGATGGTGTCTTCGCCCTCTTCGCTCGTGGAAGAACCCAAGTGTTACAGGCAGGGTGGTGCACTCTGAGGGGTGCAGCAGGAGTTGTGGGTAAGAGAAGGCGGTATATTCAGTAGCTTCCTCCTTGGCTCCGTACGTTCGGCATTGTGCAGTTTGTACTGTAGGGGCAGAGCTGTAGCGTGGGCGATACACCTGCATCCGTACGTAGTGCCCCTGCTTGCACCCCAAGCAGAAATTTGCTTCCGATCCAGTTGTCGTACAGCTGCTCGACACCAACCACTGTCTTCTTGTCCGGTGGGCGCTGAGCGCAGCCTCGCCCCGCAGCCCGTAAGCCAGGCTGCCTCCTCCTTTGTGTTTTGAACTCGGGATCACGCTTACTTTGTTGTCGCAGTTACTGTGCCTGAAGATGTAGTATTTGCCTCGATGCCATACACCCGCTGCACCCAGTATGTGCGGAAGCGTTTCGCCGACAGGTACTCAGACGCCCTTCATGTTCCCATTCGTGGGGAAATAGCCAATAACGTGGCTTCGTTTGCCTTGGAATGGAACAAACAGGCCACCATCTCGTGGTCGCATGGTGTGCTTTTGTATTTTGCTGTTGTAAATGGACGTAGATTCACAAAACCCTGAACTACGCCAGTCTTCTTCACCGACAGGTGTTGTGAGAGCGCTAATTTATTGATGACTGAACCTTAATGTCCCTTGCAGGCATTCAGTTCTGCTGCTTCCCATTTCAGCACCTTGGAAACCTTTTCACTGAACCCAAAAACAGATCGATACACAGATATGCATCGTTTGAGGGTTGACTTGCTTGGAAGGGACAGGATGTTGTTCTTGCAAAGGTCTTCGTAGAGACGAGGGCTCTTCATTCCCGTTGAGGTGCAGTCAAAAATCAAGTCTTCTGTGAAGTGCGCCCCTGTCAGCTTTGCCTTTGACGCTACAAGGCATTGCTGAACAGCCGCGTGTTGTTTTGGAGCAAGGCTTGCAATTTGCTGCTGGAAAACTTCTGTCCTGGTTGCATTCTTCTCTCGTAGCCATCCTAGTTCCCCTTTAGCGTGGCCAAGGCGAGTGAAAAGCCTAAAAGAAAAGATGGATGCAGAGCTTCTTGAAAACCCTTGAATTTAGAAGTGTTGTTTCCAAGGCCTTGAAAGTCCTAGAATATATTAGCAATCCTTGAAAATCGTTGATTTTTGGACTCTCATGATGACTGGCTGTGCCTTTTCACAAGGCTTTAGCATTTGTCATTGATTTTAAAGTTCAGAAGGTATAAAAAATCTAACAATAAAGTTGCAGTGTGGCATGGATAATTACAACGAACTGAGCGCATTTTTTTTTCAGTAAGCATGAGGCTGCATTCGGAGTAGGAGCTTCTCAATGAAATGCATGTTGTGATGCAGTGCAGTGGATTCCGGTTTGTGCGATGTAGCATCTTTCCTCCCCCGTAGCCGGTTCATTCTGCTCATTGCTTGTTTGCTGTGCCTCGTATGCTGCTTTTTGGGTTTGATTTTACACGGCAAATGATGGAAGCTCATTTGGTGGAACGCACAATGATGGGACTTTTCAGCGGTCATGGCTGAGCAAGGACCCGTAAAAGAGAGAGTTCCCCCAGACCCAATGAAATTGAGTGGCATGGAATGCACACCAGGCGGGGAAACGTCTGACTCTTGGTCATTGGGGCAGTGTGCGCTAAAAAGCCATAACGTGAAGGCAGCAGGCGGCAGCTCCTTTGCAGAGTACCTGGTGCTCTACTTGAGTACCTCATGTTCTTGGATATTGTTGAACAGATAGCTCTCGCATTGTACTAAAAAAATGCTAGTATAAATTATTCCAGATAAAACATTAGGCGAAGTCCTGGAAAATGTATTTTGTGGTCCTTGGAAGTCCCCGGAAGCCCTTGAATTGTTGCCTGTACGTACCGTGGAATGGAAATGGTATTGACAGATTTTTGACATCATGAGTAAATACTGACCTTCTCTGGCAACTTCATCCGAGCCTGTGAAATTCCAATACACAGCACAATACCACTTTGGCCCCTTGGCCGAGATGTTAAGAGGGGGTTTTATGTAGGAGAATTTGCAGGGTGTGTGTGAGCTGTGCAGAGTTTGTGTGCCGCTAAGTGTACTTTTCTTGTTCGGGGTCAGCGATGTCAACTGCAGTCACGCTGGCTGTAGATTGAATGGTTGGGCGACGAGGTTGTAGAAGGCTGTATGGGACAGTTCACACTTGCGTACAAAGGCATCGGTAAGTTCGCAAGAGTTTATCTTGGCGACGTTTAGTGTAACGCAGGGTTGGTTCCGCTAACGGATTCATTTCCGCTAATGGATTTTTCTTGTTCCGCATTGAAATAGTGACGGCCTTTATTTATGGCCTTCGTTCAAGTATTTGTCTCATCTTGCAACCATTCCCGGCGCTTGGTGCAGCCAATGAGGCAGACCAGAGACGGTACTGGTCGGATATCCTGAAGACTTGGAAAGGAGGCCCCCGAAGTTCGTTGACCCCATTTTGGCCGCCAGGATTGGTGGCTCGTGGCAGCATTCAGAGGTGGATGTGTTCTCTCCTAGGTGGCCACGCCCTCTGGCGGGACCACTTCGGAGTGCGTCTGCTCAGTGGACGGGGAAGCTTGTACCGCCAACGATGTCGCCACTAAGGAGTGTCCAGCCGAGACTCTGCTGTGGCAAGAGGTGCCCTGCTTGAACGAAGGCGATGCTGCCTGGTCGTCCGTCCAGCTTTGCAGGTTGCCGATCACTTTCGCCACGTGACCCCGCTTCCCTTCGCGCTCGACAGTGGCGCTGAACCGCGATGTCTGTGTCGCACCTCAAACCCTGATGTGGTGATCTTGTATTGCATGCGGCACCTCGAGCACAACCGAGAGCGGAGGACAACGGAAACACACAGTTCGCAGCGTTTGAACAAGAGATAAAGCAGCGTGGAGCTAGATGCTAAGCTTGCTCACTTGTCCTTGTAGAACACCTCCCAGAGCAACAGACTCGATGATGTTTGTCATAACACTAATCGTTTGAAGGAAGCACTAACAGATCAGTTTGGGGCAGCTTCGGTTCAAACACTCGATCGTTTGGATTGAAATGAAGCGGATATGTCAAAGGCCTGGTACAAGTTCGAAAAAGCAATCTAGAATGAGTGGGCGAACTGGGTGGTAAGCTTGCTCAAGTGTTGGAGAGTGGCTCTCAAGGTTTCACAGTCGTCGACTTCGCACACTCGTACAGTTTCTGTACATATGTACCACTTATAATGTTGCAGCCATGAATGAATGAATGAATTTATTGACAGAACGGAAATGAAAGACCACCAGCAGGCGTAGTTTGTCTCACCCAAGGGTTGGACACTGGAACGCCTGCTGGTGTGGGGGTATTGCTGGTATTGCTGGGGGTATTGCCTCCTGGTGTCGGGTATTTTTGATCACAGAGCAGGGGTAAAAGCTAAGAAAGGTTACCTGGTCAGGATCGTGCCGTTGCGTGATAACCGTGTGCAAGGAGCCATTGCCTGCGTGCTTGAACAGCATGGTGTTTGTCAAGTAGTTGTCACTTACCGGACGAACGGTGTTGAAACCACGCGACTCGACTGTGGTGAGTCTGCCGTGAGTCTTCTCATGGCAGGCAGGGGTGAATGTGTGGTTAGTTAAGTGGGATGACTGCGATGTCCCACTTGGAGGTGTCCCACGATGGAGGTGCGGGTCCCTCCAAAGGGACCCGCACCTCACCTTTTCACTAAAGCTAGAGGCATTCTGGGGGCAGGCATGTGCATTTCTATGTTTATGAACACACCTCATGCATCACTCTCTGAGTACTTACCAGAGTTATCTTTTGGGAGTTGACAGGAAGTTCTTGCTTCGTCCCCCTCGTGTGGACTCTGGTTCGTTTTGTTTTTCGAGGAGTTGCTCCGGAATATAGAATAGCCCACTCATTGGGCTTGCATCGAACGTGCCGCTTTGCACATGCACACCGAAACCACGCGGGGGGCTTCACGGGGTGCTTTCAGTGGATCGCTGCTGCATGGCTCAGTGCACTGCAGCCCTTGCATGGCCACTTCACCACTTGAAAGGCGTACGTCGATGGACTGCTGCGGCCCCCATTGGCTAGAAAAATTCCCCAGGGGGACATTCTTCCCCCAGTGCCAAGGGACCCAGCTGCAGGCAGCCTTGAGGAGTTGGCCTGAAGCTGTTTGGGAATGGCCAACCAAGCGTCTTTGGCACTAGGGCCTGGTGCTTGCAGAACGCTCCAAGGCTGCCTGCCCATCAGCTGCACAAAGTGCACCTCAGAGTGAACTTTGCGGACGCAGGCTGTGGGGTCATTCGATTTGGGCACGCTGCACGTTGTCGCGTGCGTGTGCAGTTTGTTCCGAAGTCATGCCTGAACACTTCTGCAGCAGCGCTCCAAGCAAAAGGTCATGGGATGGCGCCCTGTGCTTGGCATGGCGGATGAAGTCATCTCTGAAATGACGCTCCCATTTCGTCATTACAAGCTCGGCCAATGCCACCGCATTGAATGCTAGAGCACAGCATCCTTTCCAATTCTGATCAGCGCCTCCGTATAGTTGTACTGGTTCTGCCCTCGGGAACTTGAACACGTGTGCCTTCGTGTCCCCGGTGTCGTTGCCGCGGCATCGATGTTCACAGCACTTGCATGACATATCATCGTACTTACGTTGTCAGATGGTGGGGGGGGGGGTTGGCACATGAGTGCCGCACCCCAGGGCTACAAGACCCACCCACCGATCATCATCCAACTACGCCACTCAGGGTAAGCCCCCCCCCCCCGAAGGGGAGTTTTTTTTTGAGTGGCGGCCCTTACCCCTGGGCATAGGGGGGCGATGGTCTGACGTCTCTTCATTCCTGTACGAAAAGGAAAAAACCATTACTATCACGACACTTACGTGGTGTCAATCTGCAAAAAGGGAGAAGCATTAGTAAGTGACAGAAATTTTTCCCCCAGCCTCCTCGAAAATTACTGCTGGTGAACACCACGTGGAGATGAAGCCCCGAGCCACCGCTGCTCTCTTTGCAGGTGAAACGAGACCTCTTTCCGCAAGTACTTCATGGAGGCCTGGTCGCCGCTCAGAGTGAGTGACAGCGCAGCGGGCCAGCCATACTTGATACGAACATTCCACCAGGTGCAAAACGAACTGATTGATTGCTGCGTGCGGGAGTGGGTTGAGGAACCGCACTGTCTCGTATGGGATACCAGGAAGATCAAATGTTTGGGCTATTTTGTGTAAGAGCGCCTGCGGAATTGCGCACTCCAAAAAGATGTGCATCGTGGACTCGGCCGCCCCACAGAACAAAGTGCCCTGCGGTGCGCCGGAACCAATTCTACAGGTGCACGAGTGCGTCTAGTGTAGAAAAAGAGGCTCCTGCGCGCCAAAAGCCATTGGAAAGATGCCCTGCGGGGTTCTAGAAAGTCTGCCAGAATTAATTTCTATTTTGGATTCCAGTTTACGAGCGTGTACTGCTTCAAGTGAGGCGGGAGGTTGGGGGACAGTATCTCTGCCAAATCCTTCAGCGGCGACGCGAATAAGTTGATATCGGGAACCGCTTGTTGGAGGTGAAACAGGGCATTAGCTGCCCCATTATAAAACAGCGAAGGAGTACCAGCACGAACGATGTTATTGCGGACGGAGCTCTGCATAAACAAACCGAGACGAGTGCTAAGAAAATAGGACGCGAGACAACTGGTTAGCGGAATGTCGCAGCCCAGTGCCACCTGCATCCACTTCACGTGCAGCGCTGTCGCTAGAACTCCCACATCGGTGAGGCCGAAGCCTCCCTTGCTTCTGGGCAGCTGTACTATCTGCCTCTTGACCCTGTCCGGCTTGCCGCCCCAGAGGAAACGGAACACGATGCGCTCCGCCTCCAGTTTGGTTCGCGCAGGCACGGTCATGACTGAGGCGATGTAGCTTAACAGCGTAAACAGCAAAATCCGCGCGATCGTGGTGCGAGCGGTCACTGGGCAGCGCAGGGTTTCAAAATTACGGGCCTTCATTTGTAGTTTCGTTAACGCACCATGCCAGTTGCTGGGGGCGGGACCAGAAGTGGAGAAGCGAAAACCAAGGATCTTAACTTCCGAAGCACCGTAGCTCATGTTTGGTTGCGGTGGTGCATCCGGAAGGTACATCACCGAACACTTGGCGGTGTTGAGCCGCGCCCCACTGGCCCGGCCGTACCCTTCAATCACGTCCAGCGCGGAGCAAAGAGAGCTCTCGTCTGGAACGACGATCGTCAGGTCATAAGCGTAGGCGAAAATGGGGACGCGCGGGGCACCCGGCGGCAGCGGAAAACTACCTATGCGTGGATCGGACGCGAGTCTCTGTAGAAGCGGTTCAATAGCCAAAACATACAGGACAGGGCTAAGAGGACAGCCCTGCCTTACCCCGCGATTAATCGAAAAACTATGAGACGCGGCCGTGGATGGAAAGCGCGGAGGTTGGCCCATTGTATAAAGCGCGAACCATTTTCTGAAAGTTATCTGCTAAGCCCGCTGTTGGCAAGAGTTTGAAAAATATACTCGTGGCTAACTGTCGAAAGCCATTTCTTCATCGAAACTGCAAAGCAAACCGGAAAGATTTCTACGGTTGGCTCATTCTAGCAAGTCCCCGAGAGCAAAGCTGTGCAGCTGCGCCGAACGAAAAGGCACGCAGCACGCCTGGTACGGACCGACTATTGCATTTATGTCATCAGTGAGCCTTGTGGCGAGGCACTTGGCAATTAACTTGTAGTCGCAATTGAGCAGTCGTGATGGGGTAGCCAGGCTCGCAGGTCAGAGCTCCTCGACTCATCCTTACACAGGAGTGATTAGCTCTTCCCTTT
This sequence comes from Haemaphysalis longicornis, assembly GCA_013339765.2. Taxonomy (NCBI): domain Eukaryota; kingdom Metazoa; phylum Arthropoda; class Arachnida; order Ixodida; family Ixodidae; genus Haemaphysalis; species Haemaphysalis longicornis. The sequence goes on along the minus strand of JABSTR010003857.1, from coordinate 17,090 downwards.
GATATGCTGACCAAGCCCCACCACTGAGCAGCCTGTTCACAAGAGCTGTGAAAGGCTGCCTTAACTGCTCCCAAAACTTTAGGTAGAATTCTGGAGGTAAACCGTTCGAACCTGGGCTGCAATTGAGTTTGGATGTTCTAAGTGCATTGAACGGTTCGCCCTTCGTAATAGGATTATCGCTCACGGCGGGACGAGTCCCGTGGCCCTTCGAGGGAAGCAGTTCAGGTGTTGCTGCCTATGCTGTATATAGGTCAACGTAAAACCGGACCCGCTCTGTCCAAAACAGTGTCCGGCGTGCTCACAACAGCTCCTGAATGCGGATGTATTACAGACGAAAGCGGCAGAGTTGATTGTGCTAGCCTAGCATCAAAATACTTCGCGAGCACCGCGTTTCCAATTCCCATCTTTCGGCGCGGGCGATAGCGCGCAGGCCATCCCATTAGATGCGAGGAGGCTGCGATGCCCCCTTCGCAGCTCAACATGTGCAGCGGCTACCCCAGGTTCGCAGGAAACAGGCGACGAGAGCAGGAGGATGCGTCTGAGACGAGTTGAATCGCGGGCGTTCCGCTCGTGCCAGCCGCTTGCCCCCCGGCCCTGAGACACTCGCACACTGCATCTTTAGTCCTCCCGCCGCTCCGCATCGAGGCCCGACGCCCTCTGGGCCACGTGGTTTTCTACCTGTGCCATAACGCACGGGTTCTCGAGTAGTCGCTGGTTCAGACGCCAAGGCCCTCGCGAGGATGGCACGTAGTCGGGATCTACAAGTCTCAACGCAACAAACTGATGATCGGAGAGTGCCGAGGCTACGTTTCAGATGGAATGGAGGCGCGGGGTCAGTGACGGAGAAATGTAGAAACCGATCTAGCCTGCTCTGTGCACCCCGGCCGGTCCAAGTCATTCCTGACTGGCCCTGCCAAAGTAACGACCAGGCATCGACCAGCCCTAGCTCGTCCACCAACTCCCGAAGTGCCAAAACCCCCCCCCCCCCTTGTTTCACAACACGGCGGTACACCGCGACGTGTTACGTGATCGGACGTGACTAACGTACAGTTAGTCTCCTACCAAAACAAGACGCGCCGGGAGTACGAGATAGGAGTCGAATTCCCTTTGCGGTACGGGCGGCCTGGCATTAGGGGCAAAAACATTCTGGATGCGCATGCCACAGCCTAGGTCGATCGAGAGCAAGTGGCTATCAGAGTCGCAGGAGTGATGGAGGATCGAGCCCTTGAATCGTGGCATCAAAACAATGCCGACGCCACGAGAGCCCGTCTCCCTGAAACTTCAGAGAGATCTGGTGCCAAAGTTGCTTTCAAACTGCATAATCTCCTGCTCGGTGGAGATAGGTCTTCTGCAGAACCAACATGTCAATATTTTTTGAGCAGGCTAACTCAATAACTTCAGCCTGCTTAGGGGGTCTCGTCAGTCCGCAGCAGTTAAAGGTTGCTATTGTGAGGGAGTAGCCGATGTTCAATGTGTTTGGGGGAGTCTGTTTACAGTCGAATAGTGCCCAAACAACGGCAGTGAGGAAAAGCACAGACTGACGGTTTAAAACATGGTTCGGCAAGAGATGCACGCTCGTCTGTCTACTTCTCTCATTCTTATGGTGCATGCGGCTGCATAGTGGCCAGTGCCACCGCAGCGGACGCACTGATGTATGACCCCGTTGTACTCGAAGCGGGCCACGTACCTGTCCAGAACTTTGGTGAGGTTCGGGACAGCCCGGGCCATGTCCATCCGGACGCGCCTAGTCCCCGAGGGGAAGTCGGCGAAGCCCGGGATGGTTTCCCGCTGCATGCCATGAACCTGACATTACCAAGACTTGCAGACACGAGAACACTCACAGGAAGACACAAAAAACGATCGCCTCGACGGCGAAGAGATGCACGTGGAAAAAGACACGCCGGGGAATCCCGAATCTGCAGGGCAGTAGGGGCACCCTGCATCCAGACGTGTGATGCCCGTCGCGGTGACAAGTGGGGGGATCGCCTCGGTGGGGCTCGTCAGCCGCACTATCCATCCGCCCCATTAGCTGACGTAGAGCGAGTGGAAAGGGCGAAGAACTGAGGCTTTCTCCCTTTACAGTCGCCGCTGGCACGTCGCGAATGTGCGCGTGACGTCACTCTCGTCTCCCTGTGCTGTTGTGGCGGCCGCTGATGCCGGGGGGCCGGTCGGTGTAGGGTGAGTCGCGAATTCCTCTGTGCGCTCCGGGGGAGGGAGAGGGGTCAGCGCACGTCATCTGCTGGGGCTGCTGCGGCGGCTGCTGCTGTCGGGGGGCTGGTAGGCCAACACCACCTAGACTGGCTCAAGGCCGTGGGGCTGCCTGTGTGACGTAGACGGGATAGGGCTGGTGGAAGCGTAGGAACGCTTCAACAGAACGCTTCAACAGAAGCCTTTATATTAGTCGTGTGCTTGGCTGACTTCTTTGCGGCGACACGTGTAATATGCTGAATAAAATTAAGGAGGAAAAGACAAAGAGACCACTGCTTTCTACACCATCGGCGTTTTATTCATTTATTTCTTAGAGTTTGCCAGCTCCCCTCTTAGTCTTGTTGTCCGGGTCCAACACTTCGTTCTTTATTCGCCAGGCAAAAGTTCTTAACAGAATGTTCGGCTGCACCACAATATAATTTCAGCACCACTTCACTTGCGTGTCCCGTTTCGCAGACGTCGAAGTCCTGAAGGCTCCTCGTCGCTGAGCAGTTGCAGTGTTAGTTCCGTGGCCACTTGACTGTTGGTTTTGAACATTTAGAAATTCGGCACATTTGGAAAGCTCTTCCACAACAACGTAATTATGAGCCACCGCATTCACAGCTGGCATTGCTGAGTAAACCAGCCCTCCCCTGTCAATTTCTTTGACAAGAGTGTACATCTGATTTTCGGGCGAAACTGCGACAGTCTTGTCGATTGTAAAGAGCTCTTTGCATTGTCACATTTTCAAACTCTTCACAGTGATGTGCATCGATGTAACCAGCAGCATAGGCAATCACTGGAATGACATCCTTCAGCTTTGATAGCGCCTCCTGGGTCACAACGTTGAATTTTCCACTTGGCACTGCTGCCTGCGTTTGGAGCTCTTGCCAATTTTAATTTTGGTCTTTGTCGACTGTGGACGCCGTGCTGATTTGTGGTAGTGTGCTTTGCAGTCGCAACTTGTTCTCACACTCATAGATTTGCCTTACGGACAAATGATACTGTGAGCCGGCCAGTCGTCGGTAGCAACCAAAACGGTCTTCCAGAAGGTCTGTTTGGAACTTCCCAAGAAGCACAAATGACATCTTGAGCTCGTCAAAGCAATATGCACAAATTTCAATGAACGCCCGAGTCGTCTGAACCAGAGCGCCATGTGTCTCATCAGAGAAACTTATAGGCATCCACTCTCCTTTCCTTCCACTCCTCCAACCAGTCCGAAAAATTGTTCAAGAAGGAAACCCTGGGGTCGAATGGAGAAGGGCAGATGGGCTTTTGCAAGTCATCCCTTATTCTCAGTCCTTTGAAAGGAAGTCCTTACGTTGACAACTTTCCACCATCTTACTATTACATCAATGAAACTGGCGGTTTCTTCGTGGTGCTTCAGGTTGTGCTTAGCTCCAATGACTTGAAGTGCATTCGGTCCGGACTCGCTGAATACCTGCAAAGCAGGTTTAACATTCTGTTTCTCGATGTCTGTTGGGGAAACAGCTTTTCTGGACAAAGTGTAGCCTACCGGAGTAACTGCTCACTCTCTAAATTATATGCGTCTTTCACTGTCTTCACCCTGAGCACACCAGGGTTGTTACTACCAGTTTTGCAGAAAAAGTATCCATTATTTATTTTTTTATTTTATACCCACAGCACCATAAGGCATTGCAGTGGGGGGAATACAACATGATTACAAGACAGATCACAAGCTCAATTTGCAGTAAATACAGTACAGTCTAACCAGCTAGCAGCAAGTATACTGAATCAAACCTATCAATTTGTTAAATGCAGGTTGACAAAAATGTACGAAAAATTCTAGCGGGTAACATACAATAACAAGAAAAGAAATCCTTCGCTAAGTATTCATACAGCACTCAAACAAAACACCCGTCATCAATGAACAATTCAACCGACTCTAACAGAGGGAAAAAATGAATCGCTACCAACAGCGGCAATGATCGCTGAATTATTCCTCCTTGTGTTTTTTGTATCGCTACAAACAGCACATCTGATGGAAACAGAAGAGTAACGGACACAGACTGAGAGCCAGGTGCATTGCACCCCACAATCAACGAAACCCGATTCAGTGGGAGAATCACAATTATGGCTTAAATTGATTAATATCTCACTGAATAAAGCATCACTTGCTGCCAAAAGAAGCGCTGTGGGCACTATAAAACGCCAAAGCTTTCGAATAAAACGAACTTGTATTTTGTCTGCATGGCCCTTTATGACTTGCCTAAGAAGAGTACTGGGAAGCCCTCCAAAACATTACAACAGTGCTTACCAGTTGTCCCACCCCAGTGATAAAGAAGCATTTATACAAGTGCAAATTGAGACGTTTTCTCCCTTTCAGCAATTATGCTGAACCCTATTAGAATACCGTAATGCCACAGCGCCAATACACCACAGCAGAGCACACAAATCTAAAGATGGTAATAGCACAAAGAGACCTAAACACAATGGTATGCCAGCAAGGGAAGAGAAGAAAAGAACAGTAAAAAAAAGGCTCCATCAGTCTGTTTAAGTAACTGACAGGTTTAAGAATAGTAATACTGCCAACAAATAAAAAACATTAAACATGTAGGTCCAGCAAGCAAGAAGAAACAAAATTGCCAAGAAAAGCCATCAATATCAAGCAATACGCAGAAAGAACTGATAGTATTTTACATGCTCTTGTACAGTTGAACGCAACGAAGGCATAATGATGCAGGTGTAAGTATAACCAGCAAACACAATTTGCCCGGCTGCAGCAGCCGCTTTTCGGATGGAGGTGAAAACTCCTGCGAGTTCAAGATTTCCGGTGCATATTAAAGATCCCAGGTGGTCAAAATTAATCCGGCACCCTCCACTACGGCGCGCCTCATCGCCTGTGTAGCGTCGGCAAGTTAACCCCCACAATCAATCAATTGCAACAAACATGAAGTATTCAAATTGATCATTGCAATAAAAATGAAAGGAAACCAGGTTAAAATACGTCCATGGGCCCAATTATCCAAACTTATGGTGGGCCTCAGTTGTAGGATGCGAAGGGAAAGAAAAAGTAGCTACTGGCCGATAAAAAAAAACTGCACAAAGAAAGGAGGTTAGGTTGGCAACCGTTTAAACTGCTCAATCAATTGCAGCACAGCAATTTGCAAGTTGCCCCTGTGTTGTTTTGGCACTTCTTTGAAGTGCGCCACCTAAGACAGTGCAAAATATTCGTGCCCGTCAGGGTCTGGGTTTGTTTTCTCAAGTTGGCGGGACACGTTCTGGAGCTCATTCTCAATCTCTGAAGCAGTTTGGCTTATGCGCTTTCTTTTTTTTTGCCTTGTGGGCTGCCAAAGAGGAGGGTGGGACATCTGTGGGGCTGGCAGCCCTGTTGGAATGGCTGCTACCCTTGGGGTCAACTGATCGGGCAGCGTATCAGCCAAGGGAGGAGTGTCGCTGTGGAGGGGCGACAGCCCTGGATTCCCGTCGTCGTCTCGCGGAAAAGAAATCTCTTCCAGATCTTCGAAGTCAGCGGATATTCTATTGAAGATCTGCTCGGCAGTTTCGACGTGTTCACTGCCGTCCATGTTCCCTGTAGTGCTGTGGATGTGAATGAATACGACAAATATCAGCCATGCGTTCTGGAAATGTGTACATATGTGCTCTCAGAATTGTGTTATTGTTGATTTGCAAGTGCTGATGAATGTTTGTTTAACGACAAAGATTCGACCCGAATACACTGCTGCAAAAAAATACATATTGGTGAAATATGTGACCCTCGCATAACTCAAGTATAGTTGTCTCTACCAGGAGCAAGCATTTCATATTGATGTGATTAGGCTCTACTGAAAACATGCATTGGCGGTATCCTAACTTTTCAGAAAATATTCAATTACCAAAAGCATTGTGCAAGGGGACTACAAATAAACGATTAACATAGTATTATGCTGCTGTCGGCTGCTCTAAAGGCATGCATGCACGCCTCTCTGAGCATGCTTCAGACTACGGCCTACGGTTAGCTACAGCTTCCTTTGCAACGCAGTGACACTACGTACCGTTTTTTTTTTTTTTTGCAAGTTTGATTTGTGCCTGAAGGTGAAAAAGAACCATTATCCTTGCACTTAACTTCGCTACCGGCTTTTGAATGCACATGCACCAGCATGCATGCATGGCTACTCTCTGTAATGACAAGCCCGACGGCCAAGCTTGTGCCGCAGGCAGAGTGGACTCAGTCATATGTGGATTATGCTGGCAACTTGCTTCTCGTTCTGTTACACGGCAGTGTTGAAATGCAGAATTAAAATGTACACCATTGCTGCACTGAGCACCCATGCAACATAATGGTAGGCTGCACTCCCGACCTAAACAACCTGCAACCGTTGGAGAACCCTGGTTTTTGGGATGTGGATGCAATTGTTGGGAGAGCAACATTTATGTACACGGGGTAAGGTGGATTTCTGTTTTTTTTTCGTGCTATCTGGCAAAGGCGTGATAACCTGACACGCGTGATAACTGGACACCTTTTCAGCGAGTCTCGAGCATGTGATGTGAGCAGGGAATAAGAGCGGATAACACGAACACACCGCACATGCACAAGCGCCAAAATACACCGTGAAATGCTTACGGTCGCCCCATCATGTCGTCTTTCAAGAAAGACAAGCTGCTTGTAGAACTGCCAGTCGCAGGTTTCCGTTGCTGCCGTTGCCGCTGGTGCTGGTGGTGGTGGTGTTGTCGTCGTCGTCGTCGTCGTCATCGTTCGCGTCGTAATCGTCTTCGGCGCCTTTGCCACTTTTGTGGCTGCGCCGCTTCTCGTTCAGCACGCGGCGATATTTATCCCGGAGATATTTCCAGCGTCTCTGCAGGCAGCGAACTGCGAGAGCAAAGAGTACAAAACTGAATTCACTTCTGAAACAATGCAGCACTCGCCAAGTAAAACAATCGAGAGGCTAGGTCTGTTTACCTGCATCGGCGGCGGGTGCGCCGGGCAGCACTGCAGCCGCAATCTCGTCCCAAAGGACCCCCTTCTTGAAACGGTTGCGATGCTCCGGGTGCTTGGACTGCCAAAGGGCTGGCCGCGCCTCCATTGCGCCAATCAATTTCTCATTGTCGATTTGGCGGGTTGTCGCCATGGCCGTCGCGTATCCGAGAGCCGCCATGTTGCGTGCAGAGGGCGACCAGAAATTGAGGATACCAACATCCGGCGCAGTCTCCGAAAACGGACCGAAAATCTGGGATGCGCAGACACCGGCGCTCCGAGCGCGCTGCTGTGTATTTGGTGGCGCGCGCTGAACGCGCGTCGCCGTGGACGGTCTCCAAACGCGACCAAAACGTCGCACGTGGTTGCGCCTTAATTGTGAGTGCGCACAGTCACTCCGCACGTACACTGCTACCAAGGAGGTTATACTAGAACTTCTGGAGTGGCGGTCCCGCATACCCGCCCATGTATCGGAGTGAAGCCACGGAAACCCGTCGGCGGCCATATTGCTCAGGGCAGAAGGAGACGGCGACTGCCTTGTGCCGCCGTTGTGCCCCGTGCGCTTGCAGCCGTGCCTTCTGTTATAGCAATGAGAGTCGCTTTATCTTTCTTAGGACGCGAGGGAACTTTGGAGCGACTAATATACATGCGATTTATTTTTTTCTTGACACTTACACTTAGAGTTAAATACGATGCGATAGGATACCAGTTCGTATTATATGCTTACACTGTTGTCTCACGGCAGAAGTACCGCTCGAGAATATGCAATGAAAATAAAATTTAAGAAAGGGAGTGAGAAGTTGTAGAATGCTAGCTGGTGACGAAAACAATATGACACCAATAACGAAATAAACGAAACTGAAGGTTCACGGTACAACCATATTTATTCACTTGTCCACATTCAGCACCACGGTTCCCGGCCGCGGCGGCCACTTTTCTGATGGAGACGAAAAGCGAAAACGCTTGTTTTCACAAGATTTCGGCGCATGTTAATGATCCCCAGGTGGTGAAAATTAATCCGGAGCCCTCCACTACGGTGCGCCTCATTGCCTGCATTGCGTCGGCGCGGTAAACCCTACAGTCAGTCACATTCAGCACCAGATGCATTAGAATAAACTAAACGAACAAAAAATAAAAATTTCTGACTAAAAGAACAAATGCGTCAAACACTAACAGTGAGCTACATCAAATGGAAAAGCACATCAATCAATTTCTTGCACTTCAGAGATTCTTGAAAATAATCTCCCTCGTTAGCAGTGTGCGCACGTTCTTGTTGCAGTTCTCTTGGTTCATTCGCCTAGAAATGTGATGAAGCCTTGTTCTGATGTACAGGCTAGCAATTTTCTTTGATAAGCTATATATATGGTTATCAAGGGGGTCACAGTCCAGAAGGTGAGGTTCCAGCTGAGCGAACAAAGCTTTTTCAAATACTGCAGTCATCACATGTACCAAAAGGCTTTCTGAGCTAGTATTCAGGGATTTCAGGTTCTTGCATTCGTTCTGTAGTACTCGCAGTCCCTTTTCTGCAATACTGCAGATCTCTAAGACATCCCTCGATGGTGCGACAAGTCCGCCGCGGTTCTTCGCGCTGACAAGGTCTGGCAGTTCACTGGATTCCAGCGCAGCACAGCACTCCTCACAATTGGTGACAGACCGCACCTTGCGAGCCACAAATCCCGCTATATACGGTACAACAGCACTCGTCACTGCTGAGAGGCTCTGAGGGAGATCCACACGATGAGTGTAGTCATGCTCATCATCCAAGGGCTCCAGCAGCGATGACCTCCTGTGTGACGTAACTGCTGTTGGCGACTCGGCAAGGCTGACAGCACTGGACATGTTCAGGATAGACACCACATCTCGGCAGCAGTTCCCAGCGTCAGACGATGTTACCTCTGTGTGGAAGAGGAGGCGCTTATAGGCGGCTCTGAACTGGCAGGCTGTGGGGTTGTTGTTGTAGCCCCCCTTTCCCCTCACACAACCAAAAAACGTTTCCAAGTGGTCTTGTGACATCTTGTGCGTCAACAGATACTTAAAAATTTTCGTGGCCACAAGTGCATCGAAAAGGGCAGTGACACTTCGTATGCAAATGATGAGGCCAACAAACCCAGTTTTTTTCAGTCCATCTATCACTGGTCGCCCACTTGCATCCTTCAGCCCCCTAATATACTCCTCGGCTTCGTGGAAGAACGATTTCCAAGAAGCTGCATTCTGTTGCCGCAGTGGGGCTTTGAATGATCGCGCCAGAGGGTTCCTCGAGTTCAGAATATCGAAGAGGCGATCAAAGATTCGAATGAACTCCGCTGTTGCGTGGGCACCTTGAAACTGGGGAAGCTTCAGTTTATACTCGCAGAAGTCCAGTGCATCAGCAACAGATGAGCTAAGGGTCTGCACAGCCAGTCGAACCTTCATTTTTTGTTTTGCCCATTCCAGATGGACTTTCGTCAGTTTGTTTCCAAGGTGCAACCCCTCTTTTTGTTGCAAGGCCTCAAGAGCTTCAATGTATGACCACTTCACTTTGCGTCCTTGAATGTCAGTGAGGTGGTTTACTGATCCCAAGCAGTTACGCACAAGCTTGATCATGTGGCAAGCATCTAGAATCACAAATACTTTGTTTGGGCAATCTTCTGAGCACTGGAATGAGGTGTTAAATCCCGGAGAACGGCAGCGGAGATCAGCACCAAGAAAACTGGCCATTGAAAAATTTGAGGCCGCTCCATCAAAAGTCAGTGATGCTGCTATGACACCTGCTGAAGTCACGCGTGAGATACACTCTTTCGTTAGCTGCGCTCTTTCGGAACCAGAGAGAGAATCAATGAAAAAATACCCAAGGGGCACCTTCAGCCTCATATTGAGTGCCACCAGCATGAAAACACAGGCATTCGTTGCTTCTGGGAGGCTGTCATCTGGCATTTCCATGCCCAAGTCGACATATCCGAAAACTTTGTTGCCCACAAGTTGGACATGTTTTTTAATAGACATGTCGTCAACCATTATGGCAGCGACCAGTGGCTCGTCTCTTCCTTGCACTATGTTCTTGATAAACTCGAATGATTCTGAGGTGAAGCCAGGATCACCATTCACCGCCTTGTACCATTCGCGAAGAGTTCGCTGGTTTGGCAAAGCATTGTTAAACTTCGCTCGCACATAATCATAAGCCCTTGGCGAATAATAGTGAAGCGTCAGTGCAAATGCTCGTAATTCTGGGGGGTATTTGTTCGTCTTTTCATGAGTTCTTTTGAGAAGCTGCTGGATATCCGGAGAAAATGACGCTTGGAAAACCTCCAAACCTTTTTCCGATAAAAGGTTCTGCTCCTTTAGCTGCTCAATCAAATCCTGAGAAGCATCAATGCGTTTTGAAAGTCTCCGTTTCTTCTGCTGCAACGTCTTGACCTTCTTTTTCAGCTGCTGTACCTCGTTGGCCGATTCATGCACTTTCTGCTTGTACCACTCCTTCGTGGGTGACGTTTGCAGGGGGGAGACTTCGGCAGCTCCATCCAAAACAGGCTCCTCAGGCGAAGGCATCTCCCGACTTTTAGGAGGAGCTCGTTTTCTCTTCTCCTACGTAAAGAGAGGCACATCGTGACAGCGTCAGAAATTTCGGCATTTGGAGCGAATGCGCAACTAAATATAAGAAACTGAAAATCCCAGAGATGCGGAGCAAACGCTACATTAACTACATTTGGGAAACGAAGCGCTCACTTGTACGAAGCGTACTCACTGGCTTTTGTAGGTGCGCTGGAAACGCTGCAAACTTGGTAGGGATGCTACCAGCTCGTAGTCTCGTTGTTTGCCCTGTCCTATCGAAGCAGTCTGCTTCAAAGTGCGTTGAACACAAGACGTCATTCTTCTTCGGAGTCCAACCTTCTCGCCTCACAGCGCGCTCCCATGCACTGCGCAATTCGACGTCTTTGGGAAACCTGAAAAGCACAAAAATGTTTCACAGTGTCTCCATGGCACCCGGACGTAAATGGGAAATGCTTGTACGCGCGAATGCATCCGTAATCGCAAAAATATGTGAGGGAAAGCGAGCGAGCGAAGCACGCTACTTACACGTGAAAAGTTATCCCCGGTGTTTGCTTCACGCGATTCGCGCAGCCAAATGCTGCGCAAGAGCCCACCATCGTCTTCAGAAGTGGTCACAGTCGTCTCCCACAGCGGCCTCACTCGAATAGAGGCACCGCACTCAACAAAACCAACGCAGAGGCCGCACGCGCCCGCACGCGTTACAATGCGGCCGACCGCTTTCTGCCCTGAGCAATATGGCGACGCGTGGCGTCAGCCGCGGAGCCCCTCCGCCACTCCAGAAAGTTTAGTATAACCTCCTTGACTGCTACGCGGGGCAGGTGACTGGGCCTGTGCGAGGGGTTTCGGCAGTTGGGTGTATTGCATGTTTCATCCTCGCAGGCCGTCTCGCTGTGATACTCCCGGGAGCCTGCATTCACTGGGCATGCAGTGGGTTTCTTGCAGGCAGAGAATGCCGAACTGCCGGTTCGCCTGCAGGAAAAGGTGGAACTCGGCATGGCGTTTCTTGAGGGACTGGCAGTTCCATTGGAGGATGTTGGGTCGGGGCAGCCTCCCGGGGGGGCCGAAGTGGAGGGGGAATTAGAGGCCATGATGGAGGAGGGCTATGGCCTCGTGTAGGGCCTGGGCCGCCTTCTCAACTACATTAGTGACGGCTAGGATGGGGGAGGGGAGGCGGCAGCAGCCGGGGCTCGGTCTCCGGGGTGCAGGAGTTGGTCGTCGGGTTTCGGGTTTACGCAGTACTTCGCTGTAGAGGCGTCCCTTTGGCGCCCCTTTGGGGGCGGGGCTGGCTGTAGTACTGCTGGCGCGCGACGTGCTTGAGATGCGGTCTGGATAGCAATCTGCTTTTCGCGGCGCCACAGCCGGCATCGCGGCGAGAAGTAATGGTGAGCGCCTGCGCAATTTGCGCAGCGCTGGGTATGCTCGGCGCTGGACGCTGTCATGTGTTCCCGGGGAACGCCGTAGTTTTTGCATCTGGGTGCGTTGCGGCACGCGGAGGTGAAGTGATTGTAACGTCCGCAGTGCTCGCACTGGAGTGGGCGTGGGGGTAGGTTTTGAACCCTACATCGCACTCCCGCAATGCGCACCGCGGCTGGCGCTTCGGGGCCGTCAAAGACAAGAAATATAGACGTGCCCTTGCGGGTGGCGTGTGCGATGGGCACCGGGGACTCGGTAATTTTCGAGATTATGTCGCGAATGTTGCTTGGTAGGTCTATGTCCCGCAGTACCCCCCTGGTGTTACGCATGCCCCTTGCCGGCTATGCGCTGACTCTAACCCCGCAGAGTGAGTGTACGTCGAGCAGAACGTCAGGCGATCGCTCGCTGTAGGTATCCACCGCCACTGTATTGAGGCGGTGATTGACTCTGCAGGTGGTGAGCCCCGGAATGTGTGCCAGCTCTTCCTGCGTCTGGAAGCGTGTCACCGCCGCCAAGTTTCCCTTGCGCGCAAAGGGGCGGTAAAGCACTGTGAAGACAGCTGCTCCGGTTTCGTACGTGCTGCGCGGCGAGGTCGGCGGGCGTGCTGGGTTTTGGTTTCGGAAGTTGTTCCCTTGCCCTCTTCCTCTCCGCTGCTCGCGGAAGCCGTCGTCGTCTGCAGACGGGCCGTGTTCCTGCAGTGGAGAGGGGGTGACGCGTTCCTCGCGGGGGCTTCCCTTTCCCCTCTCGGCGGAGCTGGCTCTTCGGCGGCTCGATGGGGTGAGGGGTTGGTTCGAATCTTCGCTCCTGGGGGCGAGGGGGAGAGCTTTCGTCTTCCCGGGGCAGGATGTCTGCTTCTTGCTGGGTCGGAGGGACCGCGATCGGGTTTTGGGGGGCTTGTTATCGTCCTCGGGGTGTCGCGTTCTCTGCTGCTGATCCCCTGTTGCCGCCTGGTCTGCAGTCGCCTCTTCGCTCCTGTCGCAGGAGTTCTTGGAAAGGAGAGTTGCGAGCGGGAGATCGTCTGTAGCGTCCAGGTATGCACCCACCGAAGGGTCGCTTGTTTGTGCCTCCAGTGTGTGCGCGCTTAAGGCTAGAATACATGGAGCGATCTTTCACGACGAAGTTCGCGCGGCGGAAGACCAGCCGCGTCACGACGCCGAATGTCCGTCGGGCTGCGCTACATGTAGCAAAGTACGGCGGCCGCCTCGCCGCTGCGCTGCTGTCAGTGTGGCTAGACGAGGCAAATGCATTGAAGTGAAACACAGGAGAAGCAAAAAAAGCCGTCAAGACTATTATTATTGCTTTTTAGTTGCAAAAACCCTCTAGGAAGGCGGAAAATGTTGTGTAAGAAGTTTTAAAGTTTTTTGTTGTGTTTCCGACATTATGTGCTTCTGTGATTGGAAGAAAGCGGTGAGGTTATGTGGTCTGGCTACACTGTGCGGATATACTGAGTTGAAGCGGCGTTGGTTTTGGTTAGTTCTCCTCCCTGTTCTGTAAGCTCTACTTCGCTCTACTCACAGTAAAACGTTTAGGTCCTATCTAAAGTTCCTCCTCCTGTGAACCCTGTAAATCAGTAACGTCCGACACTGAACCAGCGGCAGCCTCCCTCCCCGCTTTCCTCAGCTCGCACGCCCGTTCTCAACAGACCCCGTACGGAGCGTGGCTGATCATGGTGTCGTTGGGCGCCTCCTCCTTGCGAAGAAAAGAATAATATTGAAGAAATTAATAGAGCTGGAAGAGGAAAAAAAAAGAAAGCGGAGGTACTGGTGCACAAGGTATGGCAGCAGCGAAAAAAGAGGGAGAATACCACACCGCGGTAAGTACCCGTTCGTGTCCCCTACTGCTTTCGGAATTGCTACTGCAGGTCATGTAGATCACATGTAGATGTAAACAACACGGAGTGTTTTTGTGCAGTAAATCAACCGTGTAAGCGATTTGATTCAGCTGTTTCTTGCTAAAAGCGTCCGGCCGCGCCGACGTGCTGACGAACTATATCCGCACCCGCCGCGGTGGCTGCGTTGTGCTGCTAGCACGTACGCGGGATCGATCCCGGCCGCGGCGGCAGTTTTTCTGACGGAGGCGGAAAACGCAAAACGTGTGTTGAAATTTCGGCGCACGTTAAATAACCCATGTGGCCCAAAATTGATCTGGAGCCCTCCGCTACGGCTCGCCTCTTAGCTCAGGTGCAGCTCCGGCGCATAAAACCCAAAAAATGTGATTTTTGAAAAACTCCATTGGCCTCAGCATCCGCGCTTGGGCTATAAACACGAGTTCACACACAAGAGTTCGTTCCAATAGCGAACATTGTTTGCAGTTCTTGTAAGTCCCACTTCCCATTCTGTACTAGTGATTACGTCAGCTTTGGGGAGAAATTTGTCTTTGGGTTCCAAAAACGGGTGACACAACCTTCGTATTACAGTGAGCCCACGGCGTTGATATATTCACCAGCTTTTGGAACATGAACAAGATATCAAACAACTTAAAAAATGCACATACGCGAGTCGTAAGTTGCTTTACAAAAGAGTGCACATGTAACAATTCATTGTGTTCTTGTTTTACTCAATCAGTGCAGTTCCAAGTCATGAAAAAGGACTCAGACTCTACATGTTTTTCTCGTACTACCGAATGACTCCGACCAAATTTGATGAACTCCTGCAGCTTGTCCGAAAGGACCTGGGTGAAAAAAATAGTTGTCGGGAACCCTTGAGCCCTGAAGAGAGGCTGGCCATTACCCTCAGGTACAGTATTGATTGCAAACATGAATAATGCTTTCACACACTGTTTTCACCTCATGACTGAGTGTTTTCTGTTGTGCGCAGGTACCTCTCCTCCGGAAGTGCAATTAAGCAGGTTGCACTGGCCTTTCGAGTTGCCCCGTCAACATGCCGACTTGTCATCCACCACACCTGCAGAGTATTGTGGCGGCAACTTGCAGCCACTGTACCTACCCGTGAGTACTGCTGGCCTTATGTTTACGTTGTTTTTTTTTGTAAAATGAACCATACGTGTAACATGTATTAAGGGCAGTGCCCAGCAGTAAAGTTAAAATTTCATTGATGCCATGCCATGTGAAGCAACCTGTGCAAAATGCACTGTGCTCTATTTTTTTGTCCCTCTAGGTGCCGGGGTTGCCAATGGCAAAGCGTTGCTGGAAAATTCGGCAAACGCGGGAATTTCCCAACTGCATCGGGGGGCGGTTGATGGCAAACATGTACAGATCAAGGCACCGCCAAAATCTGGCAAGCAAATATATTTCAAATTACCACGGTGATAATTAACAGTGGTGCTTTTCGCAAACAGCTGGTCCCGTGGCTTTTCTATAGTAATACATTTTACCATATTCCCAGGGCACGTTTTCCATTGTGTTGATGGCAATCGTAGACGCCAGCTACCGTTTCATCATGGTAGACGCCGGTGCTCCTGGCCGGCACAGCAACGGAGGAGTCTTTCCAAGGTGCTACTTCATTTGGGAAGGCAGCTGCAGAATGAAGTCCCGGGTCTTCCCTGTGCCAGCCCGTTGCCAAGGAGCGCAGTGTTGCCCCTCACGTGTTTGTTGGGGACGAGGCTTTCCAACTAAGACCTGATTTTATGCGTCCGTACCCTGGGAAACACGTGCTGCCAGCCCAGAGGGTATTCAACTACAGGCTGAGCAGAGCAAGGTACAGGGAGGGGTTTCCGCAAGCATCCATTCACTAACCAAAAAACTTGCTTTGCTAAACCTTATTGCAAAAGCATACTGAAGTTTGTGCGATTGGCGGCCGCCGATCAAAGCCACAACCAAGAAACGTAATGATTGTAGTGGTGCACTAGTTTGGCTTGATTCATGAATCACTGGAATGCAAACGGGCAGTTAGCACACTCGTAATGCTATTTGTAGTGTTCCCTCCATTGTGTAACTGCATGCTCGTGTATAGCGAAATAGTTACGTTTTCAGTATTTTTTTCGGCAAAAAAAAATCATGGTTGGAATGGAGCTGAGTGAGTTACCAAAGCCTAGTTCTTTCAAATTGAATGTGGTGTGTATTCTGTTCCATGTCGCTTAAAGTGTTATGGGGCTACTTAAACCTTTGCTATGGTGATTCACGGGTATAAATAATCATTTCAACCAAATTCAGGCAACGAAATTTTTCATGTAGTTTTACCTTTTCAAACCATTGACAGCAATTGCTCCAGTTATACTTATTGTACCAATGCACACTTTCCAGGCGCATCGTCGAAAATGCTTTGGCATACTGGCAGCGAGATGGCGCGTTCTGCTTGCACAATCAACCTACTCCCAAGAACGCAACTTTTGTTGTGCTGGCCTGCTGTGTTCTCCATAACTTTTTGTGTGAAGCAAGTTAGGCGACGTACAGTCCACCAGGCTACGCCGACATGGAGGATGACTACGGCAACATTGTTCCAGCCCAGTGGAGGATAGAAACCCAGAGGAGCCAGTTGCTCGACTTGGAAGCAACACCGTCAAGGAACTACATGCAGGTGCTGCAGAGACGCGAAAAATGTTCGCACAGTACTTCATGAATGAAGGTGCCGTGACGTGGCAGTGGGCACACACTTGCCTCCCGGCTCCTCAAAAAACATAGGCACGACACTGGCATGCACAGATTTTACTCAGGTTCTTCTTCAAAAGTATACCTCTTAAAGAAATCAAGGAGGTCCAACTCCATGACTTGCTTCAATTTTCGGACAAGATCTCAATTGTGCTTGCCAACATCTGGCCGTACAGAGAGGCCTGGTCGCTCTGGGCAGCAATGGCTTGTCAACTTGTGACAGTTCTTCCTCCCATCTGTTTTTGATTTCGTTGTTTTCTTCCTCTCGGGTAGTAGCACGTTCCGGAACGGGGTGTGGGATGTGTCATGGCTACTGCTCTGTGTAGTGTCGTCGAGGCTGCTCTCCTCTAAATAGCTGCTGGCAGGAACGTCGTGGACGACAACCTCTTCTTCCTCCAGCTTTTCTGCAAAAAAGAAAACAGCGAAGACAGTGTAAACATCACAGTACTTTCATTTATGATTAATAACTTGTTACCTGCA
>JABSTR010003856.1:0-31677 GCA_013339765.2 Haemaphysalis longicornis | reverse complement strand
ATTTACAATCGTCTTAATACGTGTTCGGCTGTACGAGCGGCCGTATCCGGCCAAAAAACAAAACGCCACACACGCTTTGCACGATCCGCGTCGGGCCAGACGGACACCACGTAGGCCGGCGCTCAACATCGGGCGCAGCCTACGCTCACAGCAACAAACAAAAACGCTTGCAACTTGTCACGGCTTCGCTCAACATCGGGCGCGCTCAACAAACGAAAACGCTTGCAACTTGTCACTGCTACTGCCGTAGGCGAAAGAAACCGTATTATTTCTTCACAGAGGTTGCGTTACAACCGACACATTTCCACATCACACCAGCAGCTTCGACGCTTCGCCGATGCAGCAGATGCAGCTTCGACGCTTCGCCGTTCTCAGATCGAGTTCGGTGACGGCGTTCTTCATAAAAACAGCCCACCACGATTTCCTCACGTACGTACAAACCACGACGCGGTAACACACACGGGACAGATGACGATAAGCGGCTTCTTGATGCACTACAGCACATTCGTAACACAAATCGCATACAGAGCTTTTGGTTCTCTGCAACCTCGTTGTCGCTCGACAGCGCAGCAGCGGTCAGCAAGCGAGCGCGGCCATATTGGAAGTAGTTCTCCTCTCAAACGTACGTCGCAGGCGTCACACAAACGGCGAGACGCCATTGGTTGCGGATCAACACAAAATCCTTTTGATCTTGAAAAGCCGCTGCAGAGTTAAGCTGTCACCAACTATAGCAGCCAATTTCAGTACGTTTTGTTTTCACGAAGCGCACACTGGATTGAGATTTACATTCAGCGCATTTACCAGAAAGTTGGCGTTCCCATCAAATTCGACTGCGTCTTTCGTTGTTGCATGCACTTTTGGTCAGAAGCTAGCCTGTAAAATCTCCACGGGGAAGACGTGTTCCCGAGCGGGCACGCTGTCAGGTGCGAGGGTGGCCTCCGTCCTCCACCGCCGTGTGCACCTGTTATTCGACCAGCGATGCGCCGTGATATTGTCAGTACTATTGGTAGCGCTCTGCTCGGCTATCGAAGTCGCATGGGAAATTGCGTTACTTATGACGTCAATTTCGGCTGTCGGTTATTCTCGTAAAGGCATCACTGGTGCTATGAGGGAAACAAACAATTTTTTTCCTCAGTGTTGCAAACATCATCACAAAGTGGCAGTATACGCTACGTTAGAGAGCCTGCGCCGTCGCGGTGATGCTGGTTTAGGAATAGGAGTGTTTACACGAAGATGTCCCGATATAGGGCATTCGACTTAAAGTTAGGGCTCCGTGAATAGGCTTGTAAATAACTGTTTTTTACGACATTGCTTGCTGTTATCTCTTGCCGTTTCCGTTTAGCCAAAATCGAACCAGCCTCCAGTGCACACAAACATATGGATCACAGTGCCCTCCTTGAGCTTAGCGTTTTTATCAGAGAATATACTCTTGGTAATGTTTTTCATAAAAAAGAAACGTGACAGCGCGCTCTGTGAACAAATTTTGGACTGACTTTACAAACACGCGTACCGAGCTGTGAGCGTATACACGTGAAGGCCTGCACAGCAACACTGAAAAAATTTATTGTGCTTTGGTTTTCCTCCTAGAAGTCTTTTGTTAGTATTGCTGGTAGGTATTACGTAATTTAGCCAAATACTAGCTGACAAGAAGACGGCGCCCTTCAAGGACAACAGGCGGCTTTATTGAGCGTCTCGCAGACCACCCTCAGTCCGCCTCCATGACCGAACATGAAGAGGACGAAGACGAAGTGCACGAGCCGGGCCCATACCCCAAGCATGCAATGCAGGCCCAGCGCCACCATTCAATGTCACTTCTTTTTCCTCTAACAACAAAGTTCAACAACCTGCCCCCCACAAAATTGCAGGGCGGGGTTATGAGTTTTCCTCAGAACGCACTTCTAAGGGGTACAGCATCCGAATGGAACGCTGTAACTGCGATCCATCAGCGAGTTTGACGGAGCAGGCTCTAATCTTTCCGTCGCGTCCAACGTGAAGATCTGTGATGCGCGCCAGTCTCCAGGTTTGGCGAGGCCTGAGAGGATCATCGACTAATACGATGTCTCCGACTCTGACAGCTGCTGTTGACTTGATGGGGCGAGACGATAGCTCCAGCAGGTACTCGGTTGCCCATCTTCGCCAGAACGTTTCCAGGAGATCTTGCCTTTTTGCCCACAGGTTATGAAGATGCGGATGTTGGAAACGACAGAGTTCTGATGATGTCGGGCAAGGAACAGAGGTCAGCCGGTTCCCTGTTAGAAAATGGGCTGGAGTCAGTGGCTCGGGTTCCTGGCTATCGTTGAAAACGTACGTGAGTGGCCTGGAGTTTATAACGGCCTCCACTTCGGTGAGGAGGTAACAAGTTCATCTCTTGTCACACATTGTTGTCCCAGAGGCTTTTTCAGTGCTAGCTTCACCGAACGGATGAGGCGCTCGTAAAATCCTCCCCACCATGGCGCCCGCTGCAAGATGAATTTCCATTCAATCTTGTGGTTGGCAAAGGTGTTTTTCACTTGTGGATCACGGATTGTCCTCCCAAAGTTTGTGTGACTTCCTTTTTGCTGCGTTTGAAGGTGAGGGCGTTATCGGTGTACACAACAGAGGGAAAACCTCTGCGCGAAACACAAGCGACGAAACGCATTCAAGAAGGATGGCGCTGTCTGGTCGTCTATGAGTTCGAGATGTATAGCCCTGATTACAGCGCAAGTAAACAGCACCAGGTACACCTTTGTGAACTTCCGTGCCGTGCGTACAAACAACGGTCCCGCGAAGTCGATTCCGACAACAGTGAACGGGTCGGTTTCTGTGACTCTGTCCTTTGGCAAAGGGGGAACCACTTCCTCCATGGTTTTGCATGGTGCCGTCGACAAACAGTACATTCAGAAATAACTTTCTTCACAAGCTGTCGTCCCTGAAGAATCCAGTACCGCTGTCGAAGGTCTACGAGCGTGTCTCTCACACCCGGCGTGTAGAAGCTTACGATGATGTTTCTGCACAAGAAGCTTAGAGTAAAGTGTTGCTTCGGTAAAATAATGGGATGGCGCTCCGAATACAACCGCTGACTGTGGTGTATCTTCCAGACACGCGCAGCAGAGCCTCGTCATCGATAAATATGGTAGTGTTTCGAAGGGGATAAGCTCGAGGTGGCAATTCTCCTTTTGTACCGCTACGATGTCGTCGTGGAAAGCTTCTGCTTGAACGGTTCGAAGCCAGAACTTCTCCGCATTATCGATCTCATTTGGAGTAAGGGGTCCTTTCAGCACGCTTTTGTGACATAGCTTGTGGAGAAAGCGGAGAGTCCATGCCGTCTGCCGTCGTTCGGAGTAAACGAACGATGGAGCTGAAACGTGCTATGTCGATGACCGGCGGGTGTGTCTGAGATGTAGGCACGAGCACTTGTAGTGCATCGTTCAAAACCGCTTCCCTTTTCGCTTCGGCCGTGAAGTCTGTATCGCACATTGGTTGTGGCGGCCACTCTTCGGTACCTTTTAACCACGGGGGTCCATGCCACCATAAGTCCGATGAAATTAGCTGTTGTGACGTGATGCCTCTCGTCACCATATCGGCCGGGTTCTCCTTTCCTGGGCAATGTTTCCACCAGTCTGTTTTGGTCTTGGCGTGGATTTCGGTGACTCTGTTTCGCACGAATTGTTTCCATCGGTTTACATCTCCCTTTATCCAGTGAAGCGCAATCATGGAGTCAGTCCATAAATGTACGTCACTGAAGGCGTCAGGAAGGTGAGTCTTTATAAATGCATAGAGTCGTGCTATCACGAGACAGGGCAGCAGCTCCAATCTCGCCAGGCTTATCTCCTTGATAGGAGCGATCCGAGACTTGCTGAGCAGGAGTGTTGAGAAGGATTCTCCATGCTGGTCGAAAGTACACAAATACGCTGCGGCTCCATAAGCTAGGGGGCTGGCATCTGCGAATATATGAAGAGCTCCTCTTGTGCTTCCTGGTAAAAGGTTGTGTCGGTAAAACCGTGGAACCACGATTGTGCTCAATGCGGGAAGCTCGTTGCACCAGTTCTGCCACTCTGACAATATTTCTCGTGGTAACGCTGCGTCCCAATCAGTTTTCAATTTCCAAATTCTTTGGAACAAAGTTTGGCTCTGATAGTGAAAGGTGCCAGAAATCCCAGCGGGTCATATAACCTGCTTGTTGCTTGTAGCACGAACCGCTTGGTGTCGTTCCGACGCTGAACGAAATCGGTCACGCTTTCAGGAGAAAAGGCCAGTTCGTCAGTGTCTGCATGCCAAACCAAGCCGAGAACCTTGATTAGGCCGAGAGCTTCTCCGAGGGGAAGCTCTTCGCCGGTTTGCTTTAGTCGAAGGTTTTCAAGGACGGCTTTGTCATTTGATGCCCACTGTGCAATTTCATTGAAGCAGTTGCGAAAAGTGTTGTAGCTTCGGTGGAAAGTTTCAGTGCCTCGGAAATGGTTTTCGGCTCCTGTTAAAATGTCATCCACGTAAATGCAGCCTTGTAACCGAGCAACAGTGTCTGGAAACTGCGATGACATTTTGTGGAGGTGGTAGTTAATTGTGGCGGCAAGTAAGAACGGACTTGAAGTTGTACCAAAGGGCACCCGTTTCATTCGCCACTCCATTACTCTCGGAAGGGGTTCGTTTGGAACAGGCGCTCTCTCGAACCAGAGGTAACGCAGAGCGTCTCTGTCACATTTGTGAATGGCGATTTGCAAAAAAGCCTTTTCTATGTCTGCCACCAATGCTATACGGTGCGTGCGAAACTTGAGTAGCAGACCTAATAGGTCTGCATTCAGGTTGGGACCTGCTGTAGAGGCTTTCGTTTAGAGATGCATGACCACGTGCGTGCGCCGATGCGTCAAACACAACGCGAGTTTTTGTCGTCCGCTCCTCCCTGATGACTGCGTGGTGAGGCATGTAATAAACTGGGCCTTCAGTGCTGCCCATAGCCACCCTCTCAGCCATGTCATCGTTGGCGTATTTCGAGATCGCTGTGTGATACGCACTCAAGAGGTCGGGACTTTGTCGAAGTCTTCGAACAAGTTGAGTCAGCCGTCGTTCAGCGTTCGCCTTGTTATTGTCCAGCTCGACCGATGGCTTCCAGGGAAGTCGTACTTCGTACCGACCATCGATTTTCCGTATAGAGTTATTGAACTGAGCCAGTGTTGCCTCGTCTTGCGGTTGCTCACACACCTCCGAGCGAATTCCGATAGTGTCGAGGTCCCAGAACCGTTCTAGGAAACGTTCGGCGGTGGCCGCATGAGATTTCAGTACTACGGTTTGTGAACAAAGTGTGCGGTTGTTGACTCAGAAGTAGGTCCGTGTAGAGTCCACCCAAAAACTGTCTCGACGGCTTTCAGGCCATTTCTCAAGGTCTTTGTTCGGCCTGTGATGAAGTCCCAATAATGCTCAGTGCCGACCAGGATATCGATTTCATCTGAAACCGCCATTACCGGTGTGTAAATCTATTGCTGCTAGAGTGCAACCACATTCGCGTAGCTCTTTCAAGGCATTTTCGGTAGGTACGGGAATAGGCCGGTCACAGATTTGTTCAGTAACAAGGGCGTCGATCTTAAAAGGAGGGCCTTCGTTGATTCCACGTAGAGCAATCTCAACTCTACGGAACGTCTTCGGTTTGTCGTGTCCGCCGAAGAAACCCACGGAAAGCTTTTCCCGGTCCGCTGTGGGGCAGGCTAATCTTCTGGCTAATCCAGCCGTAACAAAGGTTCGTTGGCTGCCCTCCGTCGAATAGGATTCGTGCCATAATTTCTTTCCTCTGTGAAGACGCGTATACCACGGCAGTTTGTAAAAAAATGTTTTTCCTTGTGGCGACGGTTGGGGATGCGGCTGCTTTTAGTTGAACGGGAGTAGCCTGCGGTCCTTGATGCCTTGAACTAGAAGTTACGTCGGGCTCGCACATCGTCGAAGCATGCCGGCGGTGGCATTTGGTGCAGTTGACCTTTTTCCTGCAGGTTCTGGCCATATGATTCCGGGCTGTGCAGCGGAAACATCGACCATCTTGCTGAAGCATTGTCTTTTTGTCCCGAACTGTAATGGGAGCGTCGCAACTGTCGGTACAGTGATCCTTCGATTTGCAGAAGAAACAAGGAAAGGTTTCGCGACTTCCGGATGTCACTGAAGCGAATTCTCGAGTAGTGGAAGGTCGAAAACTCTTCTGCAAATTCTGAGGTCCTTCGCGACGACCGGACGTTTTGGTTCGTTCGCCCGCAAGCAACCGTCCGTGCGTTCTCTCGACTCTACCTCTGCTTTGAGAAATCAAGCAGAGGAGCCAAACTCACAGGATTGGAAGCAGTTGCATCACCAGAAGTAGCTGCGTTGGTCCTGATGGGCCGAGCGACGATATGAACTCCAAATGAGGTCTTTTGGAAGTCTCGAAAAAATCAAGGGGCGGAGCACAGTAGAGAAAGAGTCCTCTGCGACGTGTAAGGCCTTTAGTCCACGGATATGTGCTGAAGTGTGTCATAGAGACGACGCAGACCAAGGACGTCTTCCGATGAGCGGACGGCTGCAGATCAATAAGGTTCTCGATGTGATCTTGCACGATCAGGTCCGACTTCGCAAATCTGTCGACAAGTATGTCTCTTGCGTCTTTGTAACATCGAGACGTTTGCGGTAAGGCCTGCGATAGGCAGCGATGCGGTTCCTACAAGCGATGACCTGAGGTACGCGAACTTGTCACTGTCGGTTAGCGTCGGTTGTTGTGGACAGTGGACTCAAATTGCTCCCAGAATTGGTTTCCAGTTGCGCGGACGGCCATTCAATTTCGGTAAGTCGATTGCGTGGAAGCTTGATACAGTGGCTGGCCCCACGCGGCGGAAACTGGTTCTGTCGAGGCGGCCGAAGACACAGCGGCTGCGGCTCTCAACTCATTGATGCGTTGGCTTAGCTTAGACAAACACGTGACGGTTTTGTCGTTGTACTCTGCGGTGCGAAGATATTCTTGCTCCATAATCTTGTCCGTCAAATGAGGCTCGATGTCGCGGTCGGTCAGCTTCAGCTCGGTAGACATGCAGTAACGCGCTCATGGAACGGTAACGTAGTCCTTCAGATTCACCCCGTCTCGGTCCAAGGCAGCCTCGGGTTTCAGAAATCAGCTTCGTTAGTAGAGAGCGTTGCGACTTTCGCTTGCTTTTCAGCTGATCCATGATGGTGCGGGCCGAGGTGTTCGGAAGGTCTCGCTGGCACGGTTGCGGTGTCCTTGAAACGGTCGTCGGCCTTCGATAATGGGAATGCCGTCGCTGGTTCGTGGTCCCCACGGATTTCGGCACTACGCTTGACAAGAAGACGGCGCCCTTTAAGGACAACAGGCGGCTTTATTGAGGTCTCGCAGACCACCCTCAGTGCGCCTCCATGACCGAACATGAAGAGGACGACGACGAAGTGCACGAGCCGGGCCCATACCCCAAGCATTGCAATGCAGGCCCAGCGCCACCATTTCAATGTCACTTCTTTTCCTCTAGCAACAAAGTTCCAACACTAGCGGAACCCGCCGGTGTGTCTCAGTGCCTGGGCTGCCGAGACACAGCACTCGCAAATCCGATATTTTGGTGCACGCTAGGGATGCACGAGAGCGAAAAAAGAAATCATTACACCGCTCCGTCTTACGACGACGACAGTTGAACGCGGAGCTATCTCACGACGGATTCTTTGGTTGTCGTCCGAGTTTTCCAAACCGCTTCGATCACGGAGAAATCGAGCAATCGGGTAGACGTGGGCTTCATAACGTGAGGGACTAAGGTTCGATTCCGGCTACGGGAAGCGTTTTTTTTCTTTCACTTCACCAACGAGCATTCATCATCATCATCATAATCATCATCATAGGAAGTTGACTTTCCTGCAAGGCGTTTTCGCACTAAATAAATTATTCATGAGGTTCTATTACTCCCCAAATGTAGATTCGGCGTTCAAAACCCAAGTATGCAATCTTTTATAAGGCTTGAAAAAGTTGCATTAGTACACTGCAATTATAAACTTGTGGTTGTTAACCGCCTTTATGCGTAGTATTTACCCTGAAATATGTTTCATTCAGGATATGGGCCCATTGCTTACAGGCTTTTTCGCAGGCCGGGCTAGTAACTCCCTGCCACACGGGCAATAAGATACTAATGTTCCTAGCCATTGAGAAACAAAATACGCACTGACAAAATATGCAAAAATATCCTATAGTATAAACAAGCACATTCAAACATTGGTAAGCCACCGCCTCGAATTTAACAATAAAGCAGTATTTTTAACATGGCTCAAGAAGGACGGTATAATTATGAGCGACTGCAATTATGTGCGAAGTTCGCTCCATTCTTCGCGTAACCGCGTTTCTATGCCATTGCTGTCCGTCGTGCTGAATCCCACCTCCTCTTACACTTTCACTTTGATTTTTTTTGTACCTCGGCGGCGCCCGCACGCCGACGCAAGCTTTCTCTTTACCCTTTACTTTTTTGTGTGTTTTCCATTTGTCGCCCGCGACACGGACGTACATTCGAAACAGCACGGGCTCGCCGTATGTCCCCGCCTTCTCCTCCCCTCCTTCCTGGCCCCCCCCACACACACTTGCGTCCATGTGTCTACAGGGACGCCTTTCCC
The DNA here is from genome assembly GCA_013339765.2 of Haemaphysalis longicornis. Taxonomy (NCBI): domain Eukaryota; kingdom Metazoa; phylum Arthropoda; class Arachnida; order Ixodida; family Ixodidae; genus Haemaphysalis; species Haemaphysalis longicornis. The sequence continues at coordinate 23,094 of JABSTR010003856.1, read as the reverse complement.
GGGACTCCGTCGATTGTCGACTGAGGTCTGCAGGTGCCATTGCAGCACGCAGTCGTACACGATAAACTGCGGGCCCCCTCCCTCCATACACACAGATAGAAAATAAACTTCAGGAGTCATTTGAGGCATTGGTTCCCGAAGCAGCCGAACAGGAGTGCCCACGTAAACGTAACTGCGATTGCGCCACCGCGGCCGCATCGCCGCCTCTCCGCTCTCCGAAGTGAGACGCCTGCGTCAGTGCTGGTTGAAAGGTCGGGAAGGCGACGACGCCCCGCTGGCGCCTGTTGGGGGCTGTTGGGAAGCACAACGGTTGCAGTAGGAGCTGGTTCATACTGTAAATGCTAGACCAAGCTTCCCTCTCACCTTTATCTGCGAGCACCCCATTCCTCTTTTCTAGCCGTTTATCGGCTCACTGCCACACTTGTTCGTGCGCCCAGGGGCTTGTGTACGAAGGAATTCGGCCAACATGACACACTGGAAACGTTCATTTGAAAGTACTTGCGAAGAAAGCGAACAACCTGCACGATAAAGATGGTCAGCGTGAAGGGAAACAGGACATGAACAGCTGAAAGACACAATTTAGATGAAGATTTATTATAAAACACGTGGGTTAAGCAAAACTGATGATCAAGAACCAACAAATAAAAAAACAGACCACCCCCCTTACACATACACTCACACTTGAATTGTCTAGAAAGGGAACCTCATGTTTTCACTGTCGTTCCTACTTAGGGCCGAATTTTTGTGTAAAGGCTTCACCGGCTTGAGCTCGGACGTTTTTGAGAGCTTGAAGATTTCCAGGTCGATTTCATCAATTAGCCACAAATGAACTCCCGTCACGTCTAAGATTAGGTCAAGGCACTTAAATTGAATGTTATGTGAATGTTTACTGCTCCAGTTTGATGCAAGCAGAGCGGGATAAGCAAGGTTATGAAGCACAAGGAATATTGATGGTACAGCTGCGTGCGTCAAATAAAGTGTCTTCTACCAGGTACGTGGTGTCATGGCTTTAACATTTGTGTGATAGAATCCCTGTAAAATTTTTTTTTCGTATATGCCTACATAAACGTACCTGCGGGTAACAATCAGGGGCGTATTAGAACCGTGGAAGTACGGTAGTACATAAATATAATGCAGCCTAATCGTTGTATCCATCCGCAAAAGCCCCGCCGACCGCCGACAAAGATGCAATGTTGGATGGCCTGTCCCCATTTGGGAGCTGAAAACTCGACGACTTGCAACTCCCATCTGCAAATGATGGGGAAGCTTCTTGTTGCCGCTTCATCAATTCATCCAGGCCTGACAGAAACTCTGCGGGCGTGCAAGAATGCTAAATATTTTCATAACACAATAATAGCCGCATACCACGTGTGGGACCCAATAGTTACATACGATCGTAACTGACTCTGTTCGTTATCTTCGCGGCCCACCTGCTCGTCGGCAATCTTGCAGCCCATGGGGTAGTATTATGCGGTCCCCAGCCCGCCGTCGGACCAGCATTGTCACCTCGTATCCGAAGGTCGACGCGCCGGTATTGACCTTAAATGTGCTTAGACGGGAATCAAGAACACATGATTTATCGCTTACCGTTAGCATTGTCCCCCATGTTCACACTTAGGCTGTCACCTATTGTCAACTATTGTCAAATATTGTTATTTTTTTCCTCTTTTCTTGCAAAGGCCCCTATCCCGGACCACCGATTTTCCGGCCGACCCTCCGCCTTTTCGGCTTCGTACAACTCGTCCCTTCACGTTAAAACAGTACTGAACCTAATTCTGTTTAATGCGAACTGAGAATGGATGAAGCAAGAGCGCAATAAGAAAGTAGGAGCCATCATGGAAACGAAAGGCCATAGACTTGCCCGAACGTTTTGTTTTCTACAGTTCCTTCTGTCGGAATTACAAAACAGATTTCACGCTTCTGCCGTTCCCTGCATTTTATGACTGCACCACGATAAAAAAAATGATTTCCTTACACTCTGTGAAGAAGGATGAGCTGTAGAGCTGTACGCAGTACACAAAATGCGCGAGGCAAGACACGTTTGGCTTGTAATTTGTGATATAGCAATTAGCATTTAGCGCATTAAAACTTTGAAAGACTCAAAATTTATTTTAGTGGAATAACCTGGAGCTGTCTGTTTCCCTCCGCGTCGTAGGCCTCTTAGTGTCTGCCCAGGCGGCACAGAAAGTGTGCCCCAAGACCGGCCCGTCTATGGCCGCTTTTCTGGCATGTCCGGCCAGCATCCAGGTTCTGGCAGCCACTGATCATGCGTTGAACGGCCAACATTCGGCAACCAGCGCTTCGGTATTTTTCCGTCCGCCCGTGTACGGACGCACAACGGCAGCTAACCGGCTGCCAGATATTTAGTTCTCTTACGGCAGCCGATGTTGAGAAAGAGAACGGCCGAAGTACGGCCTTAGGGCATCCGTTTTTTCTTCGGGAACTGGTAACAGGCCGAAGCACGGCTAACGACCGGCCACAGAATATGCGTATTCTTGCGGCAGTTGGTGTTCGAAAGGAGACCGGCCGGAGTGCGGCTGCCGTGCATTCGTTGTTTCAATGGTTAACCGCGCGTCCGGTGGTAGAATATTCGTTTTCTTCGGGCAACCAGTGTTATGAAGGATACCGGCCGACGTACGGCCCCAGAATATACGTTTTTCATTCGGTTAGCTGCCCTCGGCCGAATTACGGCAAGCGAATGGCCACCGAATATTTGGAAAGCGGTGTTCAAGAGGAGACCGGCCTACGTAAGGTATCTGGTTATACGTCATTCTTTCGGCGAACGGCATACAGCCGAACATGGCTAGCGCCTGGGCGCCGAGAATTCATGTACAGACGTGTTTGGAAGGAGACCGACCGGTTTTTTCCCGGGGGCAGAAAAAGCCGTTAGGGAGCCAAGCGACGGGGACGCGTTTTTCATCCGCTCCGTGTTTATACGTTTTAAATGAACGAACAGCCTTTTTCAAACAGTAATGAGTGTTCTCGGTGAACGGGCAAGGTGCAAGGACTCACTGGACATTAGCAGGGAACCTTTTAGGCCATCGAAATGGCATTTATTGCCACAAGAAGACTGTGCTACACCGACGGGTTAGCTAAGCCTCACCAGTCATCGCCGCTACGACGCCTCTGCCGCCGGCTTCGTCGACGCATCAGCTCGAGGCTATTCGCCCCCTCAAGAAATGGAGAGCATTGGAGACTTCGACCCGGCAGAGATGTCCGATCCCGAGATGGAGATGGTTCACCAGAATAACTGGCCTTCAAGGGCGTCGAGCAAGCGGCCACCACGCAGGAGCTAAAACGCCACCATGTTAAGGACTCCCCACCAAAGAAAGGCAAGTGCGATCAAAAGCGCAAGTTATTCTGCTTACAATTAAACTGCGACAAGCAATGTTGCACTATGTTGTTGGTGATAAACGTAGAAGAGACTCGCTTCGCGCATTGGTAGGATCAACTTCATGCCCTGCACTATGTTACTTCATAGGATTTTACGAATGCCTATTTGGAAAAAAAACTATTTTAAATTTGCGATAACAACAGAGCCTGGTCACTGACGAAGCCTAGCTGTTAATTTAGTTCCGTTTTTGAAGGTGAGCTTAGCTACTCTTGGGACATGACTCATTTGGTTAAATATAATCGCCAGCATCCTAGCAAACACGGATTTTGTCAGGATTTTCTTGCTCAACGCAGATTGTTGAGTTCACGCACGATTTTGCTCTTGAAATAGATAAGCTTAAAGTGGTTGACTGTATATTCTTGGACTGCAAAAAGCAAATGATGGTGTTCCATATCTCCTTCTGCGTAGTACATTTCATCCTATGAACTGAATGAATCGGTTTTTGCATTGTTATTACTATTGGCCCTATATCTTTGTTCAAAAGTACTGTGTAGTTCACCGGACTATAGCGAATGAACGTGATTCCGTATACCTGCAGCTTTATTTGAATTTAATAACATCCTGGTGTGTTGATTCAGAAAAGTTTTTGGATGTTAAACAGTGTGTTAATGTGGCACCTTTAAAGAAAACCTTCATTCCAAATGAATACGTATACCGTAAATTATGCTGCTGTGACAACGGCCGAGGAATATAAATACCTAGGAGTTTATTTAGGGAGTGGTTAGAGGTTAAATAGGCAGGTTCACACCATAAAATGTACGGCTGCATATGTTTTTGGCTTTCTGAGACGAAATTTCAGTGAACCTCCATCTAACTGAAAAGAACAACCGTATTTCGCTCATGTGCGCTCAATCTTGGAGTACGCATGTGTTTTCGTGGATCCCTACACCAAAGAGCTGGTTGATACGCTCGAAAACATACAGAATATGTCAGTGCGATTCGTATTAGGTAATTGTCACGCTCAAGTTAGCATGAGAGAAAGTAAAAGTAAACTGAAACGGCAGGACGTGAAAGATCACAGACGAAACCACAGGTTGAACTTTTTTCGTAATATCTATCATTCGAAAACTGGAGTAGAAGGGGAGAAGTATGTCAAAGGCCATTCTACATATCGCAAAGTTGGACCGCTAGCTTAAAGCAAATTATTAACTTTCCTTTAAAGGTGACGCCTTGCGCGATTCATTTTATTTTCATCAATACTGCAGTGTAATTATCTTCCACGTATGATTGCATTAACTGTTTATATTGACGATTTTCAGCGCGCTTTGTAGAATTATTTTGTTATTTTGTCTCATATTTAATGCTTAGTGTTATGTATCTCCCTTGTGTAATGCATGCATAGGCAAGCATGCATAAAAAAAATAAATAAATAAATAAATAAATAAAACAGTGAATAAATAAATAAATATCAATAAATAAATAAATAATAATAAAAAAATAATAAATAAACTTCCAGAGGCGCAAGTTTGCCTCCGACGGGTTTAGAACCCTACGGATTCAACCTTGACCAATAAAATATTTATTGCCCTATTCGTTGCAGTATGCAAGGTTTCCTGTATGCATGCTACCATTGCTATGTTATTGGTTTGAAACAAATTATGTAACTCTAATTTTACCCCTTTCCTTGCGTGAACACAGAGGGATACAACTGCAGCCACCTGAAATAGGGCGTCATTCGCAACGCAACTAGAATTTTTGAACGTAGTATGACATTAGAAGTAAATTAATTCTTTTGGACTATTAAGTGGTGTGGACCTATACTCATGAAAACAACATTAAAATAGATTGAAAATGAAAGTACCTGTTCGCCCTTCATAGGATCAGCCCTGCGCAAGATCATCAGAAAAGTTGATCGAGTAGAAATGTGTTTGCAAGAAAAATGGGCAAAAACTGGGCATACTTTTTTTGTGAAGGAGTTATAATAAATGCTCCTGAGTGTTTTGTTGAGAACCAAAACGCTTCGTGAAGGCATTCACGCCAGTTTTATATACAGCAAAATTGGTCAAGCAACATATATAAAAATAGTTTATGTAGTCATAGCATGAAAGTGTTCCGGAATATTGCCCTAAAAGAAATTGGCTAAAAGAGGCGCAATTTATCTCTCTGAAATTCAACCCACTAAAATATGCGCCCTCCGCCGCCCCCCCCCCCTCCTCTTTTCCCGTTTATTACAGGTAAGCCGCCCCACAGAGGATATCAGGACCTGGACAATACATCTATTCAAGCTCTACAAAGAACTGAATATTTTCTGTGTTCGGCAGTAAAGGAGGCACTGCAATTAAAGGAACGACAATTTGTGAGCACTGTTTAATAAATGAATTTTGCTGTCAATTGAGGCTGGTAATTAAGCAAGGCTGCGCTGAAAGCTTGACGGCTGGTGGTTGCGCGCGAGCTCACTTTGATGTGGCTGCATTCGACCCAAAATGCTGGGTTTGTGCTGCTTCTGCGGTGCGCGAATGAGTCATCTGCTTGCGCGACATGCAGTGACCGGCCTCAGTACAGTTAACGTACTGTGGCTGAACTCCAGTGCCCGTAGCACGGCCGTCTTTCCGGTAGCTTTAGTCCGGCTGGAGTCCGACGACCGCATCTCGGCTGCAATCCGGCGGCCGTATTTCGGCCGTACACGGGTGGCTTGGGAATGGCCGGAGCCCTACGGCTGGAATCTGGCCGTATGACCGTAAGCCGGTCAACTGGCCGACGGACACTGGCCGTTGGACAGCCATGGGAGTATGGCCGTATACGGCCAAAAGGCCCACGTTTGGACATGGGCCGAACATGGCTGCCGGAAAACGGCCGGAGAGAAAATCACCGGCCAAAGTACACCGGCCTGTTTTAGGCCGAACAGTCCTGTGCTGCCTGGGTGCGTAACACCAGCCCAATCCGATGGACCACGGAGGACACCGGAAAGTTCGCATTGCAATGGGGCGGTAGGCACAATTTTAAACCTTTCGCCATCACAATGGACATGCCACCAGTGAGGGCATTAAACCGATATCTGTGCAAGCTACCCCCCTTCCCTCTACTCCCAACTCGTGCCTGACAAACCGACAACTCGTTATGTGCGTCTGCTTAGAAGTGGAAGGCACCGCCAAAATTGTCGCTCAGAAAGCCCTTCGAGCTGAACAAGATGTATTGGCACACGTCGACGGTGCTGTTTATCCAGGAGAGATTCCCAGCTACTCGGCGAGCTGGAACGTGCGGTAGAAACGGCGGCGGCAGCAGCTTTCTGCTGTTTTCGCACCCATTCACGCTTTCGTCCCGGCAGACGTTCCTTCGATTCCCGCTGTTCTTCCTCCGACTGAACGACATGCGTCTGTTCATAGGGAGTTAAAACCTGGAAGTACTCGAGCTTTATTCTAGCTAGTGGGCAAACAGGTTGCTGTACGTTCCGTCCCCGGTCGTAAGCATCCCACTGTCTGTGTAACACACCAACCCACAACGTATCATTACAGCTGATAGGTCGAATTGAGCAGCGAGAATTAAACGTTTAAATTTCCCCCTTCTTTCAACTCAACCAGTGCACGCATAACCCGGCAACCGGGGATGGCCGCGTGCTTAGGCGTAAAAAACACGTGCGAAAATATCGCGCGGATAGCCTCTCATGATGAAAATTGCGCCCACCTCCCCGCGAGGGGAACCCTGTGTAGATGCGCGGCATCGTGGGGTTCACTTGGTGTTTCCCTTGGATTGATTCTAAATCGCATGAAACGTGTCGTGAACGCGTATGATTATTATGTTTTATGATTATTATTATGTTTTATTGGCCAATCTTGGTCAATCTCTCTAAAAGGTATGCTTGGGGCTTCGCCGTCGCAACAACCTTTACTCCATCATTGTTGCTGTAAGTGGGAGCTTCTTTTCTTTTATTGCAAGTGTTAATCATTGCCCCATCATGCGTTGTATCAGTAGCATCTTGACGTAGTTTGAATGAGTCAAGGATATAAGGCGCGTTCGTAGCATTTCATTCTGTCTCGGTTTTGTGGCGCAGTGGGAAGAGCACCATGTACCTCGCGTTCCGCCCACAGGGTCGTGGGATCGAAACCGGGCGCCGCTAACTATATTTTTTATTGTGTAGGAGGAGGGGTGTGGATGGACAACAACGCCGTATGGAGGGACAAGGCGAGTGGATGAGATGCAGTCGCATCTAAAATTATCGGCTCACGTTGATGTTCAAAGCCAGCAAGTTTCTCTGGTAACGCCTGATAAGGGCGCTACCGCCGTTATCAGCCGATTGCGAAGCTTGTGAAAGAGAAATTCATGGTGGCGAGGGGAACAACAGTTGTGAAAGCGGTGTCAGCAGTGGCGAGGAGAAGTGTTGTTTTCGCGTTATTGTGGACTGCGTTTTTTAGGTTTCATGTACACAAAATTGGCGAGATCACACGAAGGGGACAGCACAAACGCAGCTATGAACTTATTATTACAAGTACAAGATTTGCTATGAACACCATGAGGGACAGCAAGATGCCTCAATAAGAAGCCCCAAGAAAAGCGCAACACATGCCAGCAAACAGCCCCATCAGGCACTCTGTCGCTGCACTTGATTATTGAGAGTGCAGCCCAGTGTTTTAATATTCTTGTTTTGGAAAAATAACAGATGAACCACACGTGAAACTTCGGAAGCCTATCGCATATGAAGGAAACAGCCCGCATACGTGAACTCGTGCTCAGTTATTCTGACCGCGCCTGAAATAGACCTAACGAAATGCAGCTACAGAAAGTCGACACATGGAAAGAAAAGGCGCCAGGTACGCGGCTTCGATTGCCGGCTCCGACGGTCGCTTTTCTGGGGAAGGCGAAAAGCAAAAACGCCTGTTTTTTTCGGGATTTGGGCTCACGTTAAAGATCCCCAAGTGGTAAAAATAATTTCGGAGCCCTCCGCAACGGCGGGACTTGTAACCTGCGTAGTTTCGGCGTATTAAACCATATAATAAATCAAAAGCGTGATGCAGAGAATACACTGCTACTTAAAAATAAACAACGCAAAAGTGATTTTTACCCGCTTATGATGCTTTGCCGCCTGTCACCTGTGAGTTACAGTGAAAAGTTTGCCCACACTTGCCCTCCCCCCCTTTCTATCTGTATCTTGTAACACTTCTGGCATGTTTGGTTTCCAAGGAAATAATGTACTTGTAATCAATCAATTTACAGTAGCGCTCACACTGTACACTTCGTGTGTGTGTTTTTTTTTTTTGCCATGTAACCTAAAGCGCACTCTTGAAAACGAATCTCAAATTCATTTTTATGTATTGAGGACGCAATAATCGGCCTAGCAAAGTAGCAGACGCCACTACCTGGAGTCTGCCGTTAAGCTGAAAAACTGTCGCCAAAGAGAAATATTTTTTTACCTGTTGCGTTTAACATCTGCATTGCCGCTTTGGGAGGTTACGTGTTATTCCTTTTTCAGCGAGTGCTTTTACAGTGAGGCAGTCTTTGCTGGCCGTAATGTATGCGGTGTGCGGTGTCATAAAAAAACTCAAATAGTTACTCCGGCAGCTTGCCTAGCGCATAAGCAAGCGTTTTAGTTGGAGCGCCCGATATCATCCTGGCTTGCCCGTGGTGCTCGCAAAAAATGCAGACAAGGGTTCACGTATGCGCCTCAAGGGGGGAGCACAATGCAGCTCGCGCTACAGACGCCCAGTTCGCGAAGTCGGTTGCCACCTGCGGACAAAACGACACGAACCCGCCAGTCATGAATGAACAATGGTATAGATGGATACGACAGTGATTAGCACTACCGCAGAGAAAAGCGACTATGCAACATGTAAATAAACAATTTCAAAGATAACGCAATGCGTCGCGTTGCTTACACCAAAAGAGATTGCCTAGAGAGAAAGTAATCATCCAGTTTCATTGTGGTTCAAACAATGGGCAACATTGTGCAAACTTCGCGATTTTTTTATGTGAAGGTTTTTATTCCTCGCTGATGGCGCGGGAGCCTGAGTAAAAGCACTGTAGGAAAACCAGCATTACACAGTGGGTTTTAGAAAACCATGATGATGTTAAGTGAAGGCCCATCAAGCGCCTCGAGAGAAACCTTTCCCGTGGTGAGAATTGAACCTGGGTTTTCCACGATATGAGGCCCACGTCTATCCAATTGCGCTATCCTAACACTTGAATTAGTTTCGAATATAAACAGTGACTTTGACTCAGGTTGCAAGGAAGAAAGCTTCGCGCTTTGATTCCCCTAATACAGGCTTTTTTGCCAGCTGGATGAAGTTTGTAAGAGTTAATGATTGTTTTGGCGGCAAGCTTCATAGCGAATGTAAAACTACCCGCCGCGGTGGCTCAGTGGCTAAGGCGTTACGCTGCTGAGCACGAGGTCGCGGGTTCGTTTCCCGGCCGCGGCGGCCGCTTTTCTGATGGAGGCGAAAAGCAAAAACGCCCGTGTGTACGAGATTTCGGCGCACGTTAAAGATCCCCAGGTGGTCGAAAAAAAATCCGGAGCCCTCCACTACGGCGCGCCTCATCGCCTGCGTTGCGTCGGCGTGTTAAACCCCACAATCAATCAATCAATGTAAAACTAATCTCTAAAAACACCCAATTTTTTATCGCTTGTCGTAACATAGCGGTATCGGTGTCAATATGACCGCATTGAAGGTCTGCGAAAATGGAACGATACATGTGGTTTCAAATAAAGGCGAAGTTAAAACTCCCTGCTGTAAAAAGAACAAAGCCAGTTTGAATGTGAATTAGCGGTGGTTTTGAGTGACCGTGAGTGGGTGAGGGGAGTGGAGTGGAAAGTGCGTGTGAGTGGAGGAAGCGAATGGTGATTGCGAGTGTGCGAGTGGCAATTGCAAGTGGTGAGTGCGAGTGCGAGGGAGTGTAAGCGGCGAATGCGAATGGTGAGCGTTAGCGCGGATGAGTGTGAGTGGTGATGATGAGTGGTGTGAGAGCGCGTGAGAGGTGGGGATGAGTGGTGAGCGTGAGTTAGTGCGAGTTGTGACGATGATTGGTGAGCGTGAGCGCGAGTGAGTGCGAGTGGTGAAGACGAGTGGCGAGCGTGAGCGGGAGTGAGTGCGAGTGGTGAGGCCGGAGTGGCGAGCGTACGTGGAGTGACTGCGAAAGGTGACGACGAGTGGTGAACGTGAACGCGAATGAGTGCGAGTAGTGAGGCCCGAGTGGCGAGCGTGAGCCGAGTGAGTGTGAGTGGTGGGGTGGAGGGGTGAGCGTGAGCGCGAGCGCGAGTAAGTGCGAGTGGTAGGGACGAGGGGAAAGATTGCGCGGGAGTGAGTGCGAGTGGGGACTGTGGAGAGGTGAGTGTGAGCGCGAGTGAGTACGACTTGTGAGAGCGGAGTGATGAGCGTGAACGTGAGTGAATGCTAGTGGTGGGGACGAGTGGCCAGCGTGAGCGCGAGTGAGTGTGAGTAGTAAGGGCGGAGTGGCGAGCGTGAGTGCGAGTGAGTGCACGTGGTGAGGGCGGAGTTGCGAGTGCAAGTGCGAGTGAGTTCGTTAGGGTAAATATAATTTTTGAGTGAGTGTGAGTGTCAGTGAGTGGCATCCAGTTTTACCGAGCTATGGGTGTGCCTCACGTTGTGGACTATCAACAAAGCAGCGCCTACAAAAAGGCATCCATAACATCCCTGGCTACCTCGCAGCCCGTGGCCTTCAACTGTCCACCTAAGAGCGTAGCTAAGGAATTCATACGAAAAAAGATGGGTTGTTATCCACTGATTCCAGGTAGCCGCGCACTCCCAAATGCAGGAGCTCAGAGATTTCTTGGAAATTTATTATATCGCAATAGGACCAGGTCACGCGAGGTTAAACAGTTACGGGTCCGCTTTTCGTCAGCCACTCCGGTTTTGAAATGTGTTGTATGCGTTGTATGTGTTGTGCTGGGGCAGTATTTGACCTTCAATGGTAATGCAGCTCATCAAGCTATATGGAAAGAGTGTAGATGTACAGCTTCCCCATCCTGCGACGAATATTACACCCAAGCAAGAAGATATTTGAGGCAGCAAGGAACAACAATTTACGCATCGGTCTTTGGCTTCCGAAGAGATCTTCGAGCACCGGAACCATGTACAGCCACGTTGTTTGCCTTTTGACGTGATTAAGAAACAGGAGACTCTGTGTGTGCACCTGAGGCATCGGCTTCACTCAAGAAATCATTTTTAGGTCGGGTAACCTCAAGCTGCTCGAGCTCTGGATTCGCCCAAGCAATTGGCAGTATATCCCTGTTATTCCAAACCAGCCCAAGCAAATAATGCCTCACATTTCCCTCCTTGGAACATTACTCCTTATAAATTCAATGTCGCATCAATATAATTGGCGCCAAGAAGACAATGCCCCAAACTGAAATACTACATATTGTACTAAACACATGTACAAATTCCAACCATCTAGAACTCACATAATTAGGGATGCACCGTCATCCCCGCAAGGCTCTTCATCTGGACTGTACGTGCCGCTTACGGGTGAAATGTTTTCATTTCGTCTGGAGCGAGCAACGTAATATTCAGCGGCTGATATATATGTTCTTTAAGAAGCAATTGTTTACGTCCTACGCCACGAGCCGCATCAGTGCAGGCAGCTCTGCATATTTTCCCAAGGAGGACCAGGTCTCTTCCCCCTAATACTGCAGCCTCTCTTGCCTCCTACCTTCACCACCTCTCTTGCATTGCCGGACACAGTATAAAACGGCAAAAAATACCTGGCCAATGTGGTGTTACTGTCTTAATCATAGGGAAAGCTTTTTTACAAATACAGAGGCTTCTACGAAGGCGCATCACCTTGCAGTAAGGGAAAAAAAGCGGCTATGGCGAAACGAACCGAATAACGAAGTCTTTGTTGCAGGCGATAGACGCTGAATCGGAGTTAGTACTTTCAAGACAGCCCTCTCATAGGCTAGCGACAACATTTCATCGTCTACGACTGAACTTGGCTTACACCAACAGTTACCTCTTCCGCCTCGGACTGACGACCGACCTGTACTGCGATAACAGTTCTCCTGTAGAAACCGTTGAACATATTTTATTAGAACGCGAGGCCTACTTGGAACAAAAATTCCGCTTTCCTTAAGATATTGAAGGTCTAGATGAAGTTCTGGTAACCTTGAAGACTGGCCTAGGACCATAGACTTGCCCATCAAAGCAGCATCAGGCTCTGTTTTCCTATTTGGAGGACATTGGTCACATTTAAAGGTTTTGATTTTGTGGCACAATGTACAAAATAGTCCGCCAAGCCCGTCAAGCAACACCAGTGTTTTTTTTCCGGCCCACCTCTTTCTTGGGCCTTTTTTTTCCCTAGATCCACGGCCCTTAGCAGAGAAGCATGTAGGCGATTGCAAACGCTGGCAAAACTCTGTGCCGTTTCAATAAAGAGCCTTCTGTCTCTCAGTATTTGATTAGGTCCTAGGGAGCTGCTTTCATATAAATAAGAATAATGTTGGCGTGTTGTAAGGCTATGGCCACACTTTGAGTCTTCAAGCTTTCATAAAATATTACAGCAAGATATTGCTGTATTATGTCACACACCTCCTTCAAGGAATCCTGCTTATGCCTTGGTCAGCTGCAGCTTTTCTTCTTTGCATGGCGTTAAGAGTCTTTCCTCCTTCCTGTTTAGTAAATCGTGGTACATCGGAAGTAAAGCTCGTACTCAAGTAGTTTTCCCTGATCTAATGTCCCTGGCATACAGTCTGGTGTGAAATCGTTCTGTTACATTTAATATCTCGTCCACGTTGGGTGTAATGTTACCTTGCTAGTCTTTGAGTGCGTATATTCTGTATTTGCCGAAGGCTTGCTTTGTGTTAGTTTGTTTCAGATTTCTACTATTTGCATCGTTACCTCGATGCCTACAATGCTGTAAGGATGAAAGTCGCTTGTGTTGCTTCTGTTAATCAATTCAGCCAGTTCTGGTAACTCAGATTTATCCACAAGCCTTGCAACTTTCGTGCACATGCATTTGGCAAATTTGTATGGCGTATGCTTTGTCAGTTGTCGCGTTTTTTTTAACATACTTTTCCTCCAACAGCTGCTGCTGATTCTAGGATTGCTGTTGGTAAGGTATTTACCATGTGTTCACTATCTTCGTTCTCGTCGTTTAGAAGCGCAGTTTGTAACGGGGAGTTATTTTAGACTCTTTATTCTTGGCTCTGACTGACTCCATGCTTGATTTCTTTGTTTTCAGGAGTTCTCTTCTTTTTCCTTTGAGAGTCAGGCTTACCTTGCATCTAAGCACTTTGTGGTCCCTGCACGGATATTTACTTATAGCCTCTACATCGTGCACCCCATCTGGGTTGTCAATTAAAATGACGTTAATTTCGTTTTTGCTTGTGTCATGGGGAATTTTCCTTGTCCATTTTTTACTCTTTCATTTGTAGAAGAATGTGTTCATCGGAAATACTACTTGTCGCCACAAATTCGACCAGTGCATCTCCGCGACTATAGTGAATGGCTATTCGAAAGTTTAGCCCTGATCATTCTTCACTTTCTTCTTACAGGCTTTAGCGTAAAATCACCCATCAGAATCGTGAACTGTGTTCCTTTCTTCACAGGTAACTCGACGTCCTCATAGAAGCTATCTCATTCTCTTCATCATCATTGCACTATTTTTAACAAGTAATGCTTTTTTACCATGATCACAGCAGCTCCGACCCTTTCGTTAATGCTGAAGAGTTCTTCGTTGCCCGCCAATTTGTCATGGATTTAGAATCCCACTCGGCCCTATTTCTCCTCACGGGGTCCTCTGTAGTCTAAAATATGCCCGCAAGACATCTCAATCAAGCTCTCTCCTGCTCTTCTAACTTTGCTAAACCTTATAATACCGCAGTTTATGTATGAGTGCTCCTCTACTAGTAACGCTAAGCTTCGTTCGCTAGACAGGGTTCGTGCGTTGAACGTTGCCAAGGTAAAGTTACAGAGGCGGCCTCTCCGGACCAAACATTTTTAGCACACTCTCCTGTAGCACCAGCCTGACCGCCACCGTGGTCGCGTGTTCTACAGCTGCGGGGTACTGGGGCATAATTTGGCTTTGGCAAATGATAGGAGGTGTCAGCCCTAATTATGCACCAGGGTGGCCAAAGTTTTTATGGTTAGTAAGTGCTGACTTTGTACCAAAGAACGTTCCCAGCATTCTTGAACCACCTGGTTTCCCGAATGATGCTTACTTACGGAGCAGGCAGCACTCCTTACATGCGTTTATTGGGCTGAGGGAGCGAAAAAGCTAAGGTACACCTAAAAGATCTTGAATCACTGACTTGAATTTTGAACCATGAAGATGACATCAGGAGTCATGTAGAAACATTGCTGTTGTTCGCAATTTTCTATAGTTTATTTTTCTTCTTCTTCGTCTTCTTGTATTCGTGTTTCAATATTTACGCCTATATGTCGCACCTTTCCTTATGTTGCTGTGATGCATCGATATTTGCCGAGGTGGCTGGTGGCCATAAGAAAGCAGGGCCGAGTGCAGTGGGGCATATCTATTCTCAAACGCTTTCAAGGCCCGCGTTTATTGGGATGCTAAAATCCAGGAGCAAATTGTCCCACCCGAGCTATGGTAATAAGCTACGTTTTAGCCGTCACTGGGGTTTCAAATATGCGAAGCAAGGCGACACGCGTGGGCTCTAACATGATAAAATATGTGCAGTGTTACGTGGTGATGCCTAGCGCAAGCTTCATCTCACCAGTACTACTTCACGTAGTTAAGTTGTTCCTGCGAATTCTACGATGTTACGATTTGCAGTGAACAAAATATAACTTCACAACATAGACTTTTGTCTGCAACTTCTTGGTTGAGACTCAGCCCCGGTAAGCACCACGGCAGTAAAACCATGTTTCTGCTGTGTGGTTCCCCTGATTCCAACTACAATGTCAAGCCCCATGAATATTGCCAAATCTTTTTTTTTTCTTTGACATTTCGCAGCAGCGGCAAAACTAACCTGTCCTGATTTACACTTGTTATCAGTGTTTTACCACAGGTAATTCAGACTCAGTCATGCGATCGCAGCCCCGCCCTGATCCTAAAGCGCATATCGGTCGACGTGAAAAAGGATATTGCGCCACCAACGAGTTGCCAAGACCTCACCAAGATTACTGTCAGCTTATAGGCGCTACCATCACCGAGCCAGCTCATATGTGGCTCCACTAGGAGCCGTCCTTAACATTTGGAGTGTTTCCGCTTCCGGTACTACTGCCACGGCATGATTCTGTCACCTGATAAAGAATTCGCAGCAATGTACAAGTGCCTATTTGTTCCGAGTGTACAACTCAGTGCAGCGACTACTCGTCGAAATAGCAGACGGGGGGCATGTTTGGAAATATAGGGTAAAAATAAGACTAAGGGTGAGGCACACTGGCACTTTTGGGAATGTTCTAGCTGCAGGCCGCAAAGGCTTCATGGCAGGAGAGAAAATGACTTGAAGAACTGAAAAGACGATGTTTAAGACTCTTGCTAACGACAACAAAGAAAATGTTGTCCAACGAATCTATTTGACAGATATTGTGAAAGGTACTGAAGGTTCCTTGCATTTTGGACGGAAAAGTACGCTGATCTATAACACCGAGTACGGCACAATCAGCACCATGACAAGCCGCTAGCGCAGGACAGAAAAGCTTGCGATCCAAAACATTGACTTCTGTCAAAAGGCGACTGAAATTGGCATCTGAAATGAATATCGGGTGCACTATTCTTGATTTCCATTAGACCAAACAGACAAAACGCAAGACCTACTGAATTAGCTGCATACATTTGTGCCGGACGTTTATTTGCCAATACGTTGCGCGTTTATGAAGCTGAAATCGTGGCGCTCCCCCGTCCACCATCGCAGAAAAAAAAATACCGGATATACTCAGGATTTTTCAAAGCAAGCAGATGGGACAAGAGAAAAAAGAATTAAATTTTGCAAGACGAAGACTACTAAGGTTCAAGTGAGTTCTTATTTGAATATACAGTTTGTGTTATAGCTGCTTGCAGCAAAATGGCACAATGGAAATGGATGTATATTACTCGAATTCCTATTGTCACTTGATTCAAACTTGGAAGTTACATTTGCCCACCAGCAGCCATCTGGATTGCATCCAGCGTCTACTGACGGCTGAGATATGGAGCACATAAAAATGTTATTTTACCGATATCGACATTTCACGTTTTGGTGACGATGCCATCTTGCCCCAGACCATTGCCACCATAGGCTATCAACTTCGGAGCTGCACCATTGGTGGGTATTGCAATTAGAGAAAATATTGTGCTATTTTGGTTTTGCAAGGGCTGATTAGTTACAATATGATAGTTCATTAGTATAAAACAGTTAATTGCTTGTTCAGAAACTTACTGCACTCATGAGTTGTAGTTAACTGCTACCAACGATTTTTGATGGAGTCACTCAGCATTCAGCTTCGGCTTTAAAGTGCTCCAAAACTTCTTTTATTGGTTTTAAGCCACAAGTCGAAAGGAAGTGTTTATCTTAACCACTGTGAAGTAGCTGTATGTTTTTGTTAAGCAGGCTCTTGTGCTGCAAGCAGGCGGCTAATGCTTTTTGCTCATGAATTCTTTCTGCATGGTCTCTTTTGCTATTTAGGCAGACTTTACATTCCGCCCAAGCAAAGAATCAATGAGTTTTGCACAGCCAAAGAAGGAAAGTGAGCCTTTTATAATATTTCATTTGTAGCGATCACAAAGCAATTCTGCTTTCATAAATTACTCTCATACCTCTCTGAGCGGAAAGTGATAAATACACGAGCATTATATCATTTTAACTAGTTCCACGCGTGTGCAGTTCGGAAATTTGTTTATCAAAGTATCATGTCGCAGCCGCCTTGGGAAGCAATAAAGATTCTATCGTCACTTGTGTCTTTGAAAACAGCGCACGGATTTCCAGGCTGATTTCGTATAATTAAATGTTGTTGCACAAACGCGTTGTTGGCACAGCTCAGTAGCTTGTAAAGTTGAGTGAGAGTCGTATGTGGGTTACATGACCCAATCTACGATATGTTATTCTGTTTGCTTTTAGTTACGTTTAAGGAAGCCGAGGGAGTATTTTGCTGATGCGACAGTGACGCAAATTGCAGTACCATGACAGGTCAACCTGCCACCCAACGCCAAGTTGTTATGCGAACTCTAACTTTCAATAGAGTAGCGTTGGAATGCCGTACGAGTTTGTGCAGAATACCATTATTACTTTTGGAAGAATAACGCGCCTATACCGATGGTGAGCACCACGAACGTAGATTCAGGATCCTATTGTAGAGGTTGACCGTTTTAATCGGAAGAATAGAAGGGCAACTATCACAATTATGTGCGAAGAGGCTAACACTGTGACAGATTCAAAAACAAAACGCGCAGGTCCTTTTCCATGATGAGCGCCATGTAAAAGTTGAGCTAGGGCGGAGTTAATTACTGACAGAGGTAAACTGCTTTATCTTAGAAACAGAGGCATTTACCCACGCGAGGGCGAGCGGGTGAGCCCTAAGCTGCCTTAGTTTTCTTTAGAAGAGTGTAAGAAACCGGATCGGTTGTTTTTGAAAAGTTGAGGAATACGGCGTGACTGGGCATACCATCGTGTATTTTTATGATTCGTTCGGAAATTCCGAAATATGTGTTTCACCCGAATAGTCATATAGATGTTAGTGTGCACATTGAAGCATGTGTGCCACATAAATAGCCCTTGCAAAAAGCTCGCTGCGGTTTCAAGATGATTTTCTTTTACTTTAATTTGGTAATTGTGGGTTTCGGAATGTTTCAACCAGTTTTGATGGTAGTAAAAAAATGGGCTGAAGTTTACATGGATACGGAAGATTCCCTGATTTAAACATTTACTCTTCTTCTGCTATTCGCCAGTCCTGTTAATGTGTGCACTAAGACAAAGCTAACGATAGGTGTGCGCTCATGTAGCAATCAATAGTGGAAGAAAGGATTAACGTTTTTCTGCGTAAACGATTGCTACAGGATTAAATGAAAGTTTAGTTTTTTAATGAAGTTTACGCCTATTTTGTCAAAACCTTTATGGCTGGTAAAACGAAAACTCTATAAATGTTTATTTACGAAATACAATCCAAAAGAATAAGAAAACAAATCCGTTATTACTGAATACTTTCAGACTCTGAACGGAGGCACCCATAAATGTGTGCCACATTTACATCAATACGATAGCTGGAATTCATTGTAATGCAAGAAAATTTCGCTATGTTGACTAGAATTGGTGAAAATATAATTGACGAAGAAAGCACACGTAATGTGGAAGCGTTTTGATTTTCTTGTGTCACTGATTTGGACGACGTGAGTTCGATAACCTTTTTTTTTGTCAGCCGTAAGTTTTTGTCAATATTTTTGATATAGCTACTAATAAAACACAAACGATGTTTCTTGGTCTAGATATGTGTTTTTACACTGGTATATAGTGATGAATTAGTTAGAAAGGTTATTCAAACATCTTCAACTTAACTTTATTTCAACGTGAGAATGGCTATCTTGAAACTGTTCAGTCCAATATGATTGTTCGAGAACATTTTCGTAAATCTTAAATTGCTGAAATGCCCTATACAATTTTCACTGATGTTTGTTTTTTCTCGGCGAATAATTGCGCTCCTGTAATAAGCTAAATCACGAACACGTAAGAAGCAGACATAAAAAGTAAGTCAAGAATGTCTGCACGTTTGTTCAAAGAACTTGTATCGTCATCAATAGGCGGGCACATACACAAATATACGTAATAATGCAGATGTCCCTGGCCCTGCGTACCACTCGATGAAACACAGAGTGTACACCATGGAACTTCTGATTTCCTGAAGTCACCGAGGAACATAAAGAAAGAATTCGGAAACCTCGCGTAATGTTACCACTCGGTTTGCTATAGCGACATCCCCAAATACAAGAGACGTTTTGTTGGCGCGTAAACTAAGAATTGATCATGTCAGGTCCCTTTCTGATACGCTAACGCCTGCGAAAACCTAAAATTGGGTTAACATTGAGTGTTTTGTATTCCTGTGGCCTCGTACCGTCTTTGGAAGATGTTCTGGGTACACAACGCCTCGTCACCTTTTTGGCTCTGAAGTTGTGGGGAATGGTATTGGTGGGCTTGTGAGTGGCTATAGACATAGACTTGAAACGTTGTATAGTGATGGTCACGGCTGAGTCGGGTGGCAAGACTGGCCTGCGTACACGTGATGATCCTGTTGAGGCTAAAGGGTGCAAAACCTTGGCCAGTTCGGGGCAAGACGGCGCACATCCACCAGGGTTTTTATGGTGGACATTACTGATGGTTGATCGATGGTTTATATCAAAGTGGTCTATTCAGAAAGAGATTCTAGGAATGTATTTATAGGATGAAAACTGTGGCCATGACATATACCGAGTACGAAGCTATTGCTCATTGTCCTGGGTCTTGGAACACAGTTCATTGGGACGTTGTCTATTCCTTGGACGCAAGCGTCGAGTTGGGGTGCCAAGCTCTACCAGCGATCCCGCAACTACGTATGTAGTGCACATTTTGGGCGTTCCACCATAATGCAAGGTGCTTACGCTACCGCCCCAATAAACTTCCTTCTATAGTCTTCTGCAGCCCTGTGAACCCGGTATGCGCCACGGCATAGATACCACGATGACATTTTGGTCACAATGATTAAACGCGTCATACCCCATCACCGGTGAGACCGGGCGATAATATTACCCAAGGTTATATATTACTTAAAAGATCTTGCACAGGCTTAGATCAAAGACGATAAGGAGACCATGACCAGCTAGGACAGGCTCTACGATAACCGGAGGCATTCCTTTGGCCTGACTATTGGTCGCCAAATTGCCGCTAAAGAATAACTTGCTTCCCGAACCCAGACTACTACTGAGCACTATGTTGCACACATAGTCGAAGTGCTGGCTGTATGCCGAAAAGTTGATCGAAACATTTCCAATTCCGCAAAAGCCGGCCACGTGCTAAAGGTACTGCAGCTCATGCATTCAATTTCCTTGTGTTTATGAACTGCACACACCAGGAGACGATGAGTGCTGAATGCCGATGTGTTGAGTATAGCTAAACCGCCTGATTTTTAAGACTGAACAGTGGTGCCGAATACTGCAAATCATCCTACCTGAAATGCATCTTCGTATTCTTCCGTCATTAGAAATTTCTGATTTCTTCAGTTTTCTACTTACGCACGGCCATTATCTTCTCATGGTCCGCATTTTTCTTGTTCTCCCTAAGGCACCTTTGACCACATGGTCGCCTGTGAATTCACGCTTCCTCAGGAGCAAGTCCTTCACCGTGTGTTAAACATGTATTGTAACATTTTTGATCTCGCATCGTCTCTCAGGCCACACAACTTCGTGAGACACACACCATACACAGTTGGCGCAGCTCTAGCGAGCGAAGCCCATACCGTCCACCCATGACTTAACGGCAAGTTAGTAAACACACCCACGAAAAGTCCCTTAAGTACATAATCAAGCCTTCGTTGAGCCCTTCGGCGTTGCCCGTCATCTTAGGGGGGCAAATGATACACATAGAAAATTTCGGGATTATTGGCAAAAAATACTCTTTCCCAACATCAACAATGCCCACGTTCCGTCCACACCACTCAATGCGTTTCATTTATCCTTCACTTCGGGTACGGCCACGTTACTGTGAACGATAGGAAGTATAGAAAATCACTTTTCAGCGTTCAGAAACTTACCAAACTAAGGTCCCACCACTGGGGTTATGGAATGCATTCGTGTGCCGCATGGAATGGCTCCTTCATGGTTTTAAATCGCAAAGTTGAAAGTGCTCTCTTGAAAATGTTATCGTTTTTTTGCAAACCATTCGACTTCTGCTGTGGAGGCCTCTTCGCAGTTCTCAAGATTTTTCTTCTGCCAACCTCGACGTAACGCCGGAAAGTGCCATTTGGACGGTTTCCAATGTGCCACATTTTCCCCATGGTCTATATCAGTAGTGGTCGCGTTACACAGATAAATACGTGTCGTAATGAAGTTTCGCCCGCCCTTATCTCTGAACGATGTCCGCCGCTTTTCCGGGCTGTCTTGTTACTTTCGGCGCTTGATTAACAACATTGCTGATCTTTGCTGAACCCTGACTGACCTACTAAAACTACGTTTATTTCCCAGGAGGACCTCAACAAGAATAACATTCTTACTTTGATTGCTGCGATAACACACCTACAGGTTCGGTATTTTCTTAACTTTGGTCCCATATGGAGCTCTCTACAGGCGCCAGCGACTACGGTATCAGTGGTGTCGTCGCCACACCAACCTGGCCACCGCCGAGGGATTACAAGGCCAGCCACCTTTATCTGTCTTCTAGGAACTAGTTGATAACAGAACGGGGCGTCCCTCTTGTGTGCCGTGCATGGAATTCAATTCCACTTCTAAGGCAGGCACTTACTTGCAGCCCCTGTCGCGCATAGTACTGGCTGCGTTGAAAGTTGGGATCTGCGTGTCCACGAATGTAGCTCTTTTGTTGTTTGCTATAATTACAAACCTGCACCAGCACTCAGCACCATTGTCTTGTTATCCCTTCGATCAACCCGATATGGCCTCTCATGGCACAGTGGCGTGGACTTTGCCTTTTCCAGTTTTCCTCCGCTTATCCAACCAAATAGGCCGCCACGACTCCGTACGGTCCCTGATGGATGCCCTCTCCCCTGGCCTCTCGCCGAGCTATACCTCACAGATTCTACGATTGGCCCGCCGCTTTACACTTTGGAGGAGCGCACACTTACGAACGTATCAAGCTCATCTTTTTTGGCAAATATATACCGTATTGTCAAGCGTTACGTTAATGAAAACTGTGCGCATTGAACCTTTCCACGTGTAGCGTAAACCGTTTTTCTGAGGATGGCTTGTACCTTTGGGGCCGTTCCTTACGTAAAAATCGTGTAGCAAGAGGATTGCAGTCTCCACTGAATATGCAATCTGGTATGCCACAACCCGTGCTGCTCCTATAGTTGCGCTACAGACGTAGCAGACATTGCGCCAAACGACATCATTTTTTCACCCTGCAGCCCACTAAATAGCTGCTAACTTATCGCCGGAGCTACTTTTTTCTAAAGTGATCGTGGTATAATCTCCTGTACTGGACTAGACCCTATATGGGCAACCGCTTACCGTTCACGGTCAAATGGCTTAGCGCAGCGCCCCACTCAATCTTTAACCAATATTTTGTGTGTGCACCTCTCACCATGCACCAGAGCTGGCAAGATGGTTTGCCGTACGCGCCTTTGCATTGAATTCTTTATGCAATCTCGCTGCCCGATATTCCCCCGTTTTGCGCGCTATGGGCCTCGTGCGCTTGTATGGTGGCGCCACTGATGTGCTGTGTTCAGCGCCATCTTGCGGACAACGGAGGCATAATTTCTGAAGTCCGTGAGCAAACGACGTCCGGAGGATAGTATTCCCACGCAGTACGATTATTAGAAGAGAAAGAAGAAATGACCGCTATCCTGTTGCCATGCGATACGAACAGCCAAACGGTACTTTATTAAATAGAATATGGTTCGCAAAGGCGACAGGAAAGCGATGCATCACACAAAAACCAGTTTTATACAGCGATTGTCTCCAAGCAGCGCGCGGTCACGCTGTCATTTCGCAACGGCTTCCACTGAACACCAGCAGCGCCGCCTAATAAAGACAAAAATAAAAAGACGGAAGCCTGCGATGTTACCAAGAAACGAGAGGAGTGGCAGTAGTGTGTCGTCGTGTGTGCGTCGCCTCCCGGAAGCGAAATGTATGTGTGAGTGAAGGTGCACCTCTCCACCAGAGGAAAATGTTTTGTGGGG
>JABSTR010003855.1:0-17693 GCA_013339765.2 Haemaphysalis longicornis | reverse complement strand
GTGGCTAGAAGAATGTACCTGTGGTATGCTCGTTTGTATACTGTATCAAACTCTAAGTTCAAGTCGCTCCACACAAGCGCATACGCGACGCTTTGCTGACTGGTGCGTTAGTAGAAAAATCTAAGGCCAACTGGAGGCCGGAGAAGAGTCAGCAAAGTTAACATATTAACCAAGGGATTGAAATCAACCGAAACTTTTATCGTACGGGTAAAACCAAGGTTCGGAAAGCCTTTATTGCGTTGGGTGAACTAGCACGGCGGTCGGCAGCACGGCCGCACATGAGCGCATGCTTTTCCGCCTAAGGATTGCAGACCGTAGAGATGAGATATTCGGGGAAATCTGAGGGACGCTTAGTACACGAGCGTTATTCAAAAAATAGTCAAAGTTGCTTCGAATGGTAAAACTAAATAAAAATGTAAATTGGATATGCATTAAAAACGTTACATTTCCACTCGTGCTGGTGCTGGCTTATGGGTGCGTCACCCGGAGCAATAAGAATATTGTTTTAAGTCCGCAAGTTAGAATTCCTGATAACGCATTTCCTTTTTTCAAGTTTATTTATTTGTTTTTGGCAATCTTTTTTTATAATAAATGCACCATTTTTGCGCTGTAATGTTCAATTTCTGCATGAACGAGTTCGCAGTAGACGTGCAGGCAGCCAGTGTGTATCCACTAATCTTGTACAGATTAAGACAGTGAGTGGAAGCTGTCTTCACGATGGATTTCTGTCCTCATAGCAAATAATCGTTTGTTAATGTATGTGTATTGGACAATTTATCACGAGGTTTTTATTTTTTGTAGCACAAAACATGATTAAACAAGGGAACCGCGCAAAAAGAACGTTTTCTGAGAATCAGGCACGAGGCGAGTAGGACAGCCACAGACTTCTGCGCTTTTACCAACGAAAAGCACAGGACAGTACACTTGCCTTCTGCTTTCAAATTCTTCTTTTTCTCTTCCGTGCGTTTGGGCTCTGGAAGACCAATAAATATATTATCAATTAGAAAAGAGACAGTTACAACAAAAGAGTCTAGGTCTTAAAGCGGGAGGGTCTGATTCTAGTAAATATTTCGTCACTTAAAATGACTGGTGTTCAATAATTTCTCTGACTTCCCGTATTGATGGAAACTGGAGGTTCGGGAAGGATCCTTTAAGGCAAATTCCTAAGGGTCATAGTAATGTAAAAAAAGCTGACCTGTTCCGAATGCGAGAACGAAACTTATCTTCAATGCGTCTTATTTCCGCGTTTGTAGTATCGTCAAGACCCAATGGTGGTTATTTTGATGAAAAGCAGGTCTGCCGTATTCTATTTGGTTCTGTTTTTATTCTCACAAAGGAACGTCACCGTAATAAAAAGGTTATATTCTCACCGCTCTTTTTTCATAACGTGCTACAACTATGTTTAAAACCTTTGAGATTATGCAGGAAGTTAAATACAGGACTCAGTAAGGACACTGAGTTGATTATTCTAATAAAAATATCAAGACGGTCCAGGTTCTGCTGCACAAAACAGGTGAAAAGACATAAATGAAGCTTCAGATGTGGAACGATGGTAAGAAAAGTATCGATAAGAAGACAAATTCATATGGTTTAATTTCCGCACGAGTTTAAAAGTCAATATTTATCAAACAGTATCATGTCATCAAGCATTTGTTGCGGAAAGCTTTAAAAGCTCATTTTATCTCCACAGCATGAATTAACATTTTCCCCATGGTGCGCTTCAGCATTGCTTCTCAGGTGTACGTAACGAATGATTCGTGCTTTCCTGTGCAGTTCCTATTCCCGCGTCTAAATTAGTACCGAGAAAATATATACATGGATGGGTATTCAGTTTTCAATTGCGATCTTCCAAAATTGTTTTCCGGTAAGTCTAAATTCTGGCCTTCTGGAAGTTGACTATACACTTTTAAAATGATATAGGTATTCGCTCACTTCGGTGAAGAAAACTGTTCCAACGCAGAGCAAACTATGAATGAGTTCACTTTGCCTAGAATGTTGTAGCAGTAAGAGGCGCTTAAAAGAACAAAGGAAATTAGTAATGTTGCTCTTGAAATTGGAATAAATTCCTACCAACTACCAAGCGTAGTTGTTATCGTCATAATATGCAGCCCGTTTGCGTCCACAAAGACCTACCTGAAAGGCTTCCAGGAAACGCTTCAATCCTGCACCATTTTAAGCGAGTCCACGTAGAATTGGCGTGGCATCCTTTCATATAATTTTTTGGTCTGCCATTACTATCGCGCGTATCTTTTGTCAGCCATTCTGCTACTGATTTCATCCACTAATCTTCAATTTCCTGCTTAATATTGCCGCCCAACGTGACTTCATTATTTTATATAAACGAAGATGTCTTGCAGTGGTATGTGCACCCCAACTGGAGACGGCAGTGTCCAGTACATAAGCATTACCCTTACGATTCTTCTTTGCATCGCTCGTTCAAACGACGAGGTTTTAAAGCAAAGCTTTTTAATGCCTCATTGATGATGATAGATGTCGCGCCCAAAGGCACTGCAGGAAACCTCAATTCACACAACGGGCTTTACCAAACGACGATGAGGGTGCGCGAGGAACAATCAAGTGCCTTAACAGTAAAAAAGACCTCCCATGGCCGGAAACGAATCTGGGTCTCTCGCGTTATGAACCCGACGTCAACCCGACTGCGCCCTTCTGACACGAATGAAGGAGTTTTGATTTTTGACTTTGACATTGACTGAGGTTGCATAGACGAAACCTTCACATTGTGATCGCCTTTTTGGGGTGTTCAGTTAGTTACAAATTTGAGTGACTCCACTTATCAGTCTGGTTCGTAACGCTTGGAGCCTTTTTCTTTCAGCGAAGAGAGAAAACCTTTGTTTTACCACAACGAACGCCCATGGCGCCTCCAAGCTGGTGCCTCAAAAACCCGTTTCTGGCATAAAGCTAAGGGCAGCTTGTTTAGAGCTACAAGACTGACCTAGTGCACCAGTAATTTCATGCTCTTAAGCGCCAAGCTGATGGTGTCTGCAGGAAAGCTGATGTTGTAATAATAAACAGATATTCAGTAAACAGCACTTACAGTGTATTTTAAAAAAAGCGCATACCTAAAAACGACATCTGACCGATAAGATGCTTACGAATAATTACCCTGAAAACCTGTCGCAGCTTTACGATAAGGGGGCACTGATCTGCCTACTTGCCTTGTTCTTTGGTATTGTCCACATCCTCCTTGGGTTGTTTCTGCCCTGGAAAATCGAAGAATATACATCAGCTGTCATAAAATTGAAATCGTAAGCCAAAAATATCATACCTCAGAGCTCGTGTATGTTCTGTTGCTAACGAATACTACGAATCCATGTTCCTAATGCACGGACAGTTTCGAAGGTCAGTCGCGGTAAGAAAAAAAGCGGTACGCAAACTTGTCTACTAATAAGTGATTGTGAACAGTATAAACTAATTGGTATTCCAGAAATAAAGTAACGGTCAATTTTTCGCAACTTCTATGCCCCTTTATTCGTCAAAACATAAAATTATCTCTACTTCAACGTGACTCTGGTTCCGCTTCATTGTGTATGCAACCAATAGATAACGAAGGAAAGTTGGCCCGTCAATCAATGGAAACAAAGGGCGTAATGAACGAAGAACGACTTAGCGCGAGTGTGGAGCCGAACGTCAAGACGAGCCCCGGGACGGCGGCGGCATTGGCTGATGTGGCGTAGCACTGTGACCGCACATTTCATTCTGACTAGCGCCGTTTGTGCGTCTTCCTTACGCTTTGGGCCACCGCTTGACACAAGGAAAATTGATTGGGACGCGAGTGAGAGCCGAGGTGAATAACAAAACAGATGCATCGAGTAAATGGAGCTTTCAATAGCTCCCCGGTACCACACGAAGTGCAACCGGTTATACCCAATTGCAACAGTACAAAACATGCCAACCGGCAAAGAGAATTTTGTCCACACGAAGGTGGAGAGAAATTAACGGGAAAGACTTTCTTGCGACCACCGCCAGGGGGACGAGCCCGGGGGGACCCTCTTGTCCCCCCTAGGAACAAGCCGGATAGGGTGGGTTCCTGGGAACGGGAACTTGGACATCGGGATGGGTTATGGGAAAAAGGGTGGGAATGCGGGAAAACAATTTTGCTCCAATCGTTTTGTCTGACTCTCTTCCAAGACTGATTGCTCAGCGAGGGCATCAGACAGTGCCAATTGCCAAATATGCGGCCCCTGCCACGGGTTACCGCTCACCCATAGGGTCCGATAACTGGGCCCCAACTGTCGGAGACAGGAAGTACCCTATTTAGTGGCGACGGTCAAGCCCCCCCCCCCCCCCCGACCCCCAGCTCTGCGGCCGATGCGTACTAACGTCCTCGATCAACTGCCCCGCACAAGGTACTCATGAATCACCAGTGAAGCTTTCCACTATACACGGGTACTTGCAACACCTGCTTTTCACGGTCTCCGGACACCGGAAGTTTGTATGCAAACGTTAACTGAAATCCACGTTGCTGGCAAGCCAACCACGTTCGCAAGGGTCCCACAGGGGTTGTTCTGCGAGCCCTTTTCTTATGTCCTCCTCTGTGCCTACTCTTTCGCTCAATGGAACAAGAGTCTTGTGGCATTGCCGCTGGTTTGGGCGGCTCGGCGGAGGAGATCGGTCCGGGCCTACTAGCCGTTACTAAGCCAGGAGAGTTTCCCCGGTCGGTGTACTACCTCACCTTTCCTCGTTTCCCCGTGCGATGCAGTGGGAATGGCCATGACAGCACGCCAATACTCATGGCCGAAAACAGAGCGTCCAGAAGCCAATGCCACTTGGAAGCTAGCAAACACGGCCACTGAAACGGTGAGCACATGAACTACGGTAAGTGAGGCGTGTGAGGAGGTTGCGAAATACCCAAGGTGAGTTGGTTATTAAGACACAGGAAGTCGTGCATAAAGATCCCAGGCTCATGTTTGCGAGAACAAGTTTATTAGAGCTCACACAATAGGTCAGATAGAAAAATAGACCTTTTGCTAGCTGTGTATAAAAATTAGCTCAATGGTAAGTACAACGTGCAACACTGACCCGCTTTTGGCCTAATTCATGTATGGGCACTAATATTTTCGAAGATCGGAGAAGTTTTAAATAGGTCTTAGCAACAATACTAAATTTGGTAACACAATGCAAAATACCAGTAGGGCACAGTTGTTGCTGCATGAAATAAGAGTAGAACTTCTCAATACCGCGTATTCTGGCAAGTGCGAGGAAGTAACGAGCGAACTATTGATAAGGAAAGCAAAAATTAGTATGTTATTCTGGGAAGAGCTACTAGGGAATAAATAGAGAACTCGTAAAAAAATCAATTTAAACTGAATGCAAGAACCATTTTGCCAAACGAAGTATTGAGACGTGAGACTGCTACCTTGAATTCTTTCAAACCATTTTCTTTAATTTTTCACCACAAAATAATACTTTTCGCTGTGCCTAAACGTCAGGTACAACTCGGAAGTAGTAAAACTTCTAGTGTAATTTTTTTCTTCCCTCACACATCTAGAACCAAAAAAGGTTAATTTTCTAAAGGTTCTATCGTAATATTTCCTAACGCAACACTCCTAAACCGTTTGCTGGCATGGCATAATAAAATTATCTCACGGGAATAGCTGGCAAAGAATGTTATGCAGTCTCCTTTATCCGCAAACCGCGAACCGGTAAATATCACCTCTTTGAATAACAAAAGGAGAAATATCGCCTTACGCTTAATAAAGTACAAGCACAAAATTTCTGGTTTTAATCACCGTCGTCCTATAAAGTGCAATTATATCTAACACCGCCAGTTCTATACACACCAATCTGCTTATTTTGAACGGTCCAACAGCAATAGTTTTTGGAATGATGTTTTCTTTAATTTATCCTGCTAGTTCTGATAAACAACTGCGTTTCCGGGTACCAGTTTTTCTATCCAGCGTTGCCCCGGTACCCCCTGCTACCGTTTTTCTATCCTGCAGCTGCCCTACCATCAATTCTTTTTAATATTTTCGATAAAACTGTTTTTTTCTAATATGAGGTATTAGGAGCTTTCTTCCATTCAATATTGCCCATGACTCTCTCCCTGTTTTCCTTAATACATAGCCTGATGATTGTTACCAAGTCATATAGAAATGAAGTTTTTTTAAAGGTGTTTATATATTAACAGCTTTTGGGACACAAAAGGTCACAAATACACGCATTGCTAGTAATTTTTCTCTTTAAAGACGGCAGATTTCCATCTTGTCACTACCTTGAAGTGCTTGCCTCTTGCGTTCACTTGCTGTGGCCACCTTAATATAACCTACTAAGACTTTGAGGAAGCACATTCAAAGCAGTACGTTTCGAACTATCATTCAGGAACGGACTACGCATGCAGTAGGCACTCACTCAAATCAGTTGTTTATTTAACAATCTAGAAATATTCATTTAATCTACGCTGAATATACGATTTTTTAGCAGTTTCGTTGCATTTGCACCGATTCAAAAAGAAACATGTGATCGAAGGGGAAATACGTGGGCCTTAAAATAATGCCGCCTATAGGTAGGGTAACAAAACAACAGTCTTATTTTACCAGCTGATAAAACTGGTCTGCCTACTTGCCTTTTTGGGGGGGTTTCACGTCACCTTCCTTGGTTTTTTTCTGATCTGAAGGACAAACGAGTGTGTCAGAATTCACAATAAAAAGCGTTGCAGCAAAATGTTAGGGACTACAAAGCGGCCATGACGTTTGTATTTTGTCGCTTATAAACAGTGTCGTTCCAAGATCAACCAGCGAGTGTTTTGCTACAAAATTGCGGTTCTAAAAGTATGGCCTAAGACGCATCTAACGAATTCCATGCAATTACACAGGCCTAACCTATCCCGACCCCTGTGGAACAGAACCCTTCGCTGATGTCTCGCATTTGCTTTGCCAAAATTCTCAAACCTGCAGAATAACGCAAACAGCTCTACAAAGATGGTGTACCAGGTTCCCTATATTTTGTAGTTGTTCGCTATAATTACCCCCCTGGTAACTGCCACGCCAAACTACCCACGAGCTGTTTGACAATTGTATAGCTTTCATGTACGAACCACGATCAGCTGTATAGATAGCGATGTGCCCATGGAAGCGGTTGACAATGTGAGCCAGTGTGCAAAAAAGTGTTCTTTAGTGACGGGGCACTGCGTCAGGTGGCGCTAAATATGATTCCCAAATGAAAGGAAAATTTCTACGATAATTTCAACCACAGTGTTTTGCTTTTTGAGGTTAGAGTAGGTTGCTTGCGAACAAGGGCTTTGTGGGGAAGTATTCACAAAATGATTGGGTATGCGTGGTCTGCGGAAAAACAAACAGAAACTGTGCGGCACATAGTGTATAATGCGAGGGTATTCATCCAATCCACATGATGTAAATATTCGGTTTCCAGAAGCCCAGATCGTTGTGCTGCTGAGCGCGTGGACGCGGGTTCGATTCCCGCCGCGGTGGCCGCTTTCTGATGGAGGCGAAAAGCAAAACACCCGTGGGTACGATATTTCGCCGCACATTAAGATCCCAGGTGGTCAAAAAAATCCGGAGCCCTCCACTCCGGCGCGCCTGATCGCCTGCATTGCGCCGGCCCTTTAAACCGCACAATCAGTCAATCAATCAATCAATTAGGCAGAAGCCCTAGGATTTAATGGTAGCACATAGGAAGTTAACTTCAAGGCTGTCGAGGCGACGAAAGGAAGATTGTAATGCTGGTGGACGAAAAGCAGAGAGGGGAATATTGCTTAGGACAGTTACCACCTATAAACAGGAAAAAAACATTATTTGTGCCCAATACGTTTTTTTTGCATGCCCTAAGCAGCGCTAGTATTAAACCAAGAGTATAAAACATAAGTGCATTATTTCTTTTTGTTAAGGTCAGACGTCATCTCCCCGCTACTAAGGGGGAATCACTAGAAATCATCACCATCATGAACCTCTCCAGCTTCGCCCCCTTGGTGTGCTACCTTCGAGTGCTCGCAAAAAATGTAGCCGTCGTACGAATCACTACTGATTCTATCGCTCACTACCTATGTATAATACTGGCCAGCCCGGATATTTTACGGTTGAGTCTAGACCGGCTCATTACATATACAAACTTTAACCAACATAAGTAAACCATGCTTCGACCCTTCCTGCCTACTCGACTATCAGTATATTTTTAGACATTTCTGTTTATTTATACTATTGGATGCTTTGTCGGCTATAGATTTACGTCAAGAAGCTTTCTTTTACGTGGATCTAGTCTATGCAGGTGTAAAAGTTCAGCTAAACGGCTTGAATTGGTAAAAAGCAGCTTCAACAGGGCCATTTTGTGCGTGCAAACACGGTCATTGTCAGCGGAAAATAAACCTATTCAACGGCTGAAGCGTTGTCACCAGACCGGCTGCGGCGCCACCGACTGTAGGCCACGTTTCTAGCTCCGTGGGGATTCTGACAAGCCCAAAAAATGGCAAAGTCAGGCGTAACACGCATCCCCCACCAGGAGCATGCGGTGTGAACCGCAGTTATAAATCGGGATATTCCTGGTGAAAAAAACTATTTTTTACCGTGCCGCTGTTGGTCTTGCCCAGCTGTACGCAACAGATAGATAGGTACAATTTGTTTACAGAAATTACGCTGTATTAATGTTGCAAAGGCTCTTCCCGTATATTATTCCTCAAAAGCGTTTCTTTTGGACTGCATTTGTCATCACGCCATTGGCCGATATCGGTAATATATAATCGACATGGGCATTAGACTAACTACAGCTACATTTTCAAGAAACAGTCCCCATACTGCTCCGACGCTGCCTCCGCAGTAGCTGGACAACCTGGCGTCAAGGTTTTCTTCCCTTTCTTTTCCGACCCTCGCTATAAAACAGTGCGTGCCAAGGTTTTCTTACTGTTTTCATTTTTTTTCTGGTTCATGCTAAGAAGCAAAACGCGTTGAATGTTTCGTATGCTGATATTTGGGTTCTACACTCGCTACAGAACGCGTGGAGTGCTATGTAACGCATTAAGAACGGCAAAGCAGCAGTGGATACTTTTTGCTAATAATGGGTGCACGTTCAGTTGATGCCAGCCACGTTGATTTTTTTCACTAACCTTGCGCCAGTAACAATTTCCCGCTTAAAACCTTCTTCAAGCCCACCGTCGGACGCACCAAAGGTGTTCACTTGCAAAGGGTGAATATGCAAAATCTCACCCGAACAAACTGAGAAAAGAACAAAATAACAGCGATGGTAGGCAACGTGAACACCTATACAAAGGAGAAACTTGGATTAGATGCAGCGTAGGCCGATGCAGTAGCGTCAGAAAGAACTAAAAAGGCCAAACAAGCAATAACAAATTCGGCACGTGGAACCGGCAACCATGGGCAAGTCGCTATTAATAATTCGGCGGTGGTAAAAACGTTCTTGAATATACCAGACGTAAAAGGTGTGTTATACTTATATTACCAGATTAACAACTAACAATATAAAGCATCAGTAGCCGCTTGTTGTTCCTGATGAAGAGGTAGCAATGCTTTCAACCTTTCCCGGATGCGATCCACTATCACGATACATGCCTCAAATACCGTATGACACAAAAATGCTGTTGCTTAACTGAGGCAAGACCTTCGGTTTTGAGACGTTATTGAAGGCTAGTATAAACAAACTGAGCTTATAAAAAGCAAAAGCAGCATTGCGTACCAAGCATTTTCCTGTTTGAGGCACATTTACCGGAATGCTCCAAAATCATTTTTTTTGTTTACAGCCTAATAGTAAGTTCACACTTTGCACACAAGCCACCCTCCCCTCGAAAGATACCAGTGCTCTGAATTCGTCAATAAACAACCCCAAACATATTGGGAATGTTGCGGACTCTTTTTAAATACGGACACCCCACAAAAGTTACTAAACCTTACTAAATGTCTGGTCGCCTGGAAGTTACAAATCTATCGCTAATATGTACAATTCGGAGACACCGGGATAAAGATGGGAAAATACAATCTCCGTAGTTACCCATCTGCTCTCACACGAACTAAGGCAACCAGTCTGAGCTCTGTGCAAGAAGGCTCGTTAGGAGAGAGGCTGTTCTTTCTCAAGGCTTTTATGAGAGGAGGCGAGGTAATGCGAAAGCAGCTATGTGGAGAGGGCATAGCCTAGCCAGGTGGAGAGCAAGCGCCAAGCTCGCGTGCAGCGTTGTAAGGATGGGTGAGCTTGTGTCAAACGCAGGTAGTCAAGGAGAGGAAGATAAGAGTAGGCCGACTTTAGAGCGGTTGCCCGAACAGACGGGTCAAAGGAACGCGCATATATCAACGTTTGCGCTCAGCGGTCGTTTCTCGAACGTTCAAAAAAGGGGTGAAGTCGTGTCCTCTCCGCAAGAAGAAGCTGCTCATCGGAAGAGGCAGCGAGCGTTGGGGGGCGATTGGGAATCGATCTGATGGCTTTAGGAAGCTCGCTGAACCTTAGCACTAACTCTATGCCACCGCTGCACCTTAGTCTTACCGGTACTCACCTACGGGGCAGAAACTTGGAGGCTCACTAAGAGGGTTCCACTTAAATTGAGGACGGCTCAGCGCGCAACGGAACGGAAGATGATAGGTGTAACATTAATCGACAAAAAGAGAGCGGAATGGGTCAGGGAACAAACGCGTGTTAAGGACACATTAGTAGAAATTAAGAAGACATGGACATGGGCAGGGCATGTAATGCGAAGGCAAGATAACCGTTAGTCATTGAGGGTAACAGAGTGGATCCCTAGAGAAGGCAAGTGTTCCAGGGGGCGGCAGAAAGTTAGATAGGCAGATGAGATCAAGAAGTTAGCGGGATAAATTGGTCGCAGTTAGCACAGGACCGGGGTAATTGGAGAATAATGGGAGAGGTCTTTGCCCTGCAGTGGGCATAGATATGTTGGTGACGATGGCGATGATTATGATGATGTTGTTCATGATGATGATAATGATGAACATTAGTCTTGCGATAAGGGAACACCAGACATCAGCGCTTGCGACGTTTGGTCAGTGAACCTAGGCTCAATATTTAGTTCAATCTGGAACTACCCAATGAATAACAAAGGATACATACTTAACCATTTGGGTTGCATTTGTAGCACAGCGCACACGTAACAATGGTGTCACA
This sequence comes from Haemaphysalis longicornis, assembly GCA_013339765.2. NCBI lineage: Eukaryota > Metazoa > Arthropoda > Arachnida > Ixodida > Ixodidae > Haemaphysalis > Haemaphysalis longicornis. The sequence continues at coordinate 6,602 of JABSTR010003855.1, read as the reverse complement.
GTGACAATACGCTGCCATAAAACAATGCTTAGAGGTGAAAAGCCCTCCAATTTTATGTCCCATGTTTTCGGCACGCTAGACAACTGGTATGTCTTCTGACCTTTTCCTGTTAATTTCGCATCATCTTCATTAGTTCGTTCCGGCCCTGGAAAACCAAGCAAATATCATTAGCCAAAAGGAGAAAGTTACGGCAAAATGTTGTAGGTCCTGTAGCAGCACTCTCGTATATATTCTGTCGTGTATAAACCGTATAATGCCTAGTTCTTTTGTGTAGTGGTCAATTATATAGTAAATCACGGTTCGGAAGGACTTAGCAGCGTGTAAAACGTTGTAAGGAAATTCAGCTAGCCCAATGCACTCTTGGCTACAGAACAAAACCGATTGTCAATATAGCGCATTTTTTATCTTGAGTTGGGATCCTTATAAGCATTGTGAGCCAACAAACTTTCTTTAAAGTAACATTCGGTTCCACGTAGCACGCGAACCCGTCGTCTAAGGAGTTTCATAGTACCGAATGCTCACACTCTGGCTTCCCGCATGACACTTGAACGACATTTTTCACGCGAGGCCCGAGGTCGTCAGGCGGTCCACCCACTGCACGTTGGCATGGTGGGGAGAAGGTTATAAAGACGGTTATTGCTGGAATAAAGACGTTGACTGCTGGCCCTATTATACAAGATGGTATGAAGGGGCGGGGATAGACAACAGGCCCATGTCATGGGGTACAACACAGTATATTTTGTAATGGAGGGTGCGCTGCGGACTGATTTTGTTTGTAGCCATACGGGCCTAACGGCTTTGTGCCAATTGAGCTAAGGATAACGAGGCGAATATTTGCCGCTGCTAACTACTCCCTCCAAATTTATTTATTTTATTTTATTTATTTGTGGAATACTGCAGACCAAAAAGGCCCAAGCAGGAGGGGCATAAACACAACCACAAGATCAGTGCATGAGTGACACAGCTTGACTAAAATACATCTGCGTAAGAGCGATCACAACAAGAAAGCAAGCAATATTCGGAGGGGGGGGGGTCAACATTCACAGAATTATACATTTGGTTCATCAAGATCTAAGGTTTGGAGGTAATCTGAAGGCAAGTTGTTCCATTCTGTGACAGTTCTGGTAAAAAGGAAAACCTAAATAAATCTGTCCGCGCAAAATACGGAGTTAAGGATAGGACATGAGAATGACGCGTTTGCCTGGTCGAAACTGGGGTAACGTAATGTGATGGGTCTAGACCAAGTTTGTTGTTAATTAGTGAGTACAAGAATTTTAGACGTAGAAGCTGGCGTCGCGATTGTAGTGTCTGGAATTCATTATCTCGCATTACTTTAGTAACTGATGTACCACGACCATACTTCGAGAAAATAAAACGGACTGCTCGTCTTTGAATCTTTTCGAGGGAATATATGGTATACTTAGTATGCGGATCCCAACACAATACAATCGTATTCTAGCTTTCGACGTATTAAAGTGCTATATGCTAATAGTCTCACTTGCGAGGGGGCGTCTCGGAGTTTGTGCCTTATAAGGCACAGTTTACGGAAAGCCGACAGAAATGAAGAATAGTGTCCATTTCAATGAGAAACATGTCCCGCTCTCACCATATGGTTGTGTGTATTCTTAATAAATAGCAGTGTCATAAATCTACCTGGTACTGTCGATGGTTTTTAGTCATGTATTTTTGTGGGTACAAACATTTAAACTGATGTAAAAAGGTATAAATGTGTCGTGACAACAATGCCACATTTAGTATTTTTAGCTATCAGCCAGGGCCCGACCGGCTTCCCAACTGACTGACCGAATGGCAAGCAGAAAGAGAGACAGAGAGACAGACAGGCAGACAGACCGACCGACCCCACAGACAGACAGACAGACAGACAGACAGACAGACAGACAGACAGACAGACAGACAGACAGATCTACTGGAGACTGGCTGAGACCGATTAGCTCGAGACTGACTTGCTGGCTGGGTCGTTGGCCAACAGGCCGAGTGACCGACTAGCTGACTGACAGACTCTGCAACAATGAACTAAAAGCGATGCCCAGAATCCTGATACATCAAGGCTGTTTCTCACCAGACGAAAGTGCTGGCCCCCTTGAAATCGGCTACATATCAGTGTTACAGAAGACCGTAGGTCTGGCCACTTGTGTGAACAAATTTGAGGAATGCAAAGCAAACTCTGCCGATCTTAGTCATTTCAATGCTCAAATAAATAATGAATAATATAAATAACAATATAGATTCCAGTTATTACACTTTACTCTGGACGGGCGGGTGAGCGAGCGCACACGCGCGCATAGACCGGACGAGGTCATCATCGGGCATCCTCGATTTACCAGTCTTCAACGGTCCGCGGGCAGTCTGAGGACTGCCTTCGGATCGGACGTCCTATAGAAATGGATGGGAAAATCGAGCGCCGGATGGCGTCTCGCGCAGCCTGCGGACGATCCAGGACTGATAATCGAGGAGGCCCACCCTTACACATTACCTTCAACAAAACGCTCGACGGAAAAGCAATTCGGTAATCACAGACATCTCAACCCGTCTTTGCAGTCCACAACTCTTACTCTTTTCTGTCCTGAGACAATTCTTCCTGAAATTTGCTTATTCCCCATGAAGCCATCAGTTTTCCTTAGCACCAGCACCATTTCAGTTCCGATACTGCTACCCACTTGACCCACCGGTTATGAGATATCCGGATAACACTCCCTGAACAAGAACAGGCGTTCCACCGCCTTAGCTTGAGCAACGCTTTACGCACTTATTTACTTCTACCGCCTCGTTTAGCCGCAGATGCTGCATTGTTCTAAAGTTTAAGAGTTCACCTAAGTCCTACAGATTTTTTTGAACTGTAATTTGTGTTACTTTTCGGAATATGGCCACTAAAGTGGAATCTGCTGTTCAAGATAAGCGTGTGCACGACTGTACACGTCATTTTCTTGCTTGAGGTATGTCTGCTTCTAGATCTTCTGTCAACATTCCACTTCTTTTTCAGTCAGAGAGCTTTACGACAACCGTTCTTCATTCCACAGCTCGTTTAAATGATCTATTTTTCTCAGAGGGTTTAAAAACTTCTGAGGTTGATGAGACATCAGTGATCACCGAAGAAACAATGCTTGTGTAATTTTTTGATGGCGTCGGAAACCCATTTTTATCGGCCCAAGGAAGATGGCGCAACTGGATTCTCCAGTAGTGTTTCATAATACGACTGAAACGATTTAACAACCCAACTGAGAACAGCCAGGTTTTATCACAAATCTGGCGCGGACAATGATGTCCACTGGAGAATTTTACAGGACAGCGTTTTGTTTGCAACCAACAAAGGCACATTTGAGCTGTAGACCATGCGCAACTCTAATAACTTAAGCACGGACCGGACAAAAAAAGCTGGTTTTACAAATATTTTGTTATCATCAAATGACTATGTTACTCACAAATTATTAAAAAAAACGTTAGTCTGCGGCATTTACAATACGGAAACAATGGACTGCATACTTACCTTTTTGTTTCACATCCACACCTTTGGTTTTTTGGGTTCCTGTTCTGGAAAACAAAGAAATATATCGGCAGTGACAAAAGAGAACGTAAGAGCTAAAGTTCGTAGCTGTAAGGGCAGCAGCTTCGTGTATAATTTGTCGCGTGTTACGACTGCCATTTCAACCTTCCCTTCGATTGGTTGTTTCAGACGTCCTGAAACGTCAGTAAACTTTTATTTTTATTTTTAACGCTTTCTCCTGTGTCTCTGTCTCTCTTACTTACTTGTATATATATTATGATATATATATATATATATATATATATATATAGAGCATATTATATACTATAGAGAGGTAGAGTCGCAAGAAAATAAACCTTCGAAACCAAACAGTAAAAGCACGATTGTTGCCAACGTTTCAGCAAAGAGACTTGCTTTCGTCAGGGCAAACCTCTCGCCTTGCTGGCACGCTTTATATGGGGGTAGGTCCCCAGGTGAGAGGAGAGAAGGAGAAGGAAAAATAGAGAAAGAGGATTGGTTTGGGAGTATTCAGTTTAGATATTGAGGGGGAAAGAAGGTTGTATAGTTTGAGCCGCGAAGTAGGTCACAGGGAAGTCAGCCGGGGGTTGATATTCTGGAAAGTTTTGGAGAGAAAGGATGAGAGGGTGCTGTTGACCCGCCGCGGCATACCGAAAAGTTCTCAGAACAGCCGGAAGCAGAACAGGCGGTGAGTGGGGTCCTATATCAGAAACTGGGGTCCTTATCAGCTATACTGTTTCGACCAGAAATAAACAAATCATTGTTCCCAGTATGTTAAATTTGGTTCGGACTCAATAGAAATTGTGGAATGCCTGAAGGTATTAGGAGTGTATTTCAGTAGTCACCTTACTTGGGATGACCACGTTAATTCTGTATTATAAAATTGTCTCGCATTGCAGGAATTCTTAGCAAACATCATCATCACTTAATTCCGCTAAAGTTAAGTTTACTGCTTTATAAATCTTTGTTTGAATCTTATTTAAATTATGCTCACCTAGTTTGGGGAAATACTTACTACACTTGCTAATAAAAAAAGACTTCATGTACTGCAAAAAAAATCCTTACGTTCCATTTGGAATCTCAGCTTCTCGGCCCACACTGGTCATTTAACCAGAAATACTGCATTACCAAAATTTTCGATCTTTATAATGTAAGATTAGCTCTTAGCTTTAAGAAAGAACTAGCGAAAAATTGCAAAAGTTTATCTGAGCTGGCCTGCCTTTGCCCTAATTCGCCTATGTACACTTGCAGACACACTGAACGATGGCACGTGCCCTCCTTTCGTACATCATACGGTCTGCAACTTCATCTAATGCTTTACCGCGCATACTGAACAAACTGGAAGCACGAAATATAGATATGACACGTACTTCCAAAAGGAAGTGTGTATATTGATAGCGTCATTCTGGTAATGTTTCTTTTTTTTCTTTACGTCGCCCGTCTTGTTATCGCCAAGCTAGCACCTATAATGCTGCCTTGCAAACACTTCGTTGCGTGCTTCCTTTAATTTTTTGTCTTCTTTGCTACTCCTCCATTTTTTCGGGCCTTCACATAATTAGCATTACTGTTTTCCTATGTGTAACGTTTTAATGCATTATACATCTCACTGTGGGTAATACCCTGATTGGTGTAACCATTTTTCTTGAAGCGCTTATTCCTGTTCTGTTGTATGCAGCAGCTCATATGTATACTTCTTTATCGCTTTTCGTTTACCGGTGCATTTTTTGTAAACTGACACTATTTGCATTTTGTATTTTCAGTATGTGCCTCGTCGTTCCTCTTTTCTTGTTTGTCTTTTTTTTTCTCAGCAAAAATATGATTTTCATGTAGCGTTCTCATGTTTTTCGAATACAATATCGTTTCTTTGTTTAGTGGTTAGCGTGCATATATATTTTTTTTTACTTTGCATATTTTCGTTATCGCAATAAAATTGCGATACCTTGGTGGTTTTGTGTTTATTACTGTAGAAGCTGTACAGCATGCATTTTTGCCGTCTACTGCTGACGTTTGAATTGGGCTGACGGGCTTGTCAAGCTGCTTCTATGCAGCTTTTATCGTCAGCCTTCGATGTAACAACGATAAATTGAAATAAAAGATACCTCACCTAAAAAAAAAAACTATCTGCAAGCCTCAGTTCAAAAGAGAAAGTAGAAGAGTGGGAATGACTAGGTCAAGAAAAAAAAAGAAGGACAAAGAAAGAAAAAGAAAGAAGAAAGAAAAAAACAGGGAGGGAAACCACACAAACCCACACACAAAAGAAAAAGCAGTAACCCGACAACTGAAATGGCGCGTGTCGCCCACTGCAACATTCCTGGAACAGGCCTGTCATGAAACTAAAAAACGAAAAGATAAAGTTAGGGGCCGAAGGGGAGAAGAGAAAGCAAGAGCAAAAACAAAGAAAAAGAGAACTAAAAGAAATAAAATGGAATCCAAAAGCAAAGGTTGGAGGGATGCGGGCGCGTACTAAACTGGAAGCTAAGGAATGAAAACAAAAGGAATTAGGTGACCAGGTAAAGAGCAGAGGGAGGGGTCATAGTCTTTCCATAAGGCATATGCAAGACAATGTCTAATGCTGTATTCCTGTGAATATCACAAGGATTCCAAGTTGCCCCTAGACGCATTAATTCCGGCAGGTTCCACGGAGTTGAATTTGTGAAATAAAAAACTTCCACCTCCCCTCGCGGGAACCCCTGTGTAGATGCGACGCATAGGCGGAGCGGCGAAGGGAACGCGTTTTATAGCGCGCATAACGTTGAGGGGACTGCGTAAGCCGGTCCCAGTCGATGACGACGTTGGCGTACTTGTAAAGCGGCGTGGACTCTAGGTGTTTGAGCCAAGCGTGGATGTTGCTTCGCCGGAGAACGGCACACCGGTTATATGCGCAGCGCGCCCGAAGGAGAGGAGACCGCGCGGAAGAGAGAGTACAGCACATGTGCGGCCCCAGCGCGTCTGCCGCCGCGGCTATGACGCAACAGAATCCAACACAATCCACTTTAATCCAATCCAATCCAAATCCAAGCCAAGCCTATCCAAGCCAATTCAAGCCAATCCAATCCAATCCAGTGCGTCTCGCGAAGAGTGT
>JABSTR010003854.1:0-26381 GCA_013339765.2 Haemaphysalis longicornis | reverse complement strand
CCGCCATGGCCGCCCGGGCAATGGTTACGTGGCATCCGCTTGTTTCGTCATCATCGGAAGACGACACGCCCGATGATACGCGACTCAATTGAATTTTTTTTTGTGTCATATAACCTCTTTTGCGGGAATTAAATTTGGCATGGTGAAAAATATTGTTCGTTCATATTGTGAAGTTTAAAGGAGCCATGAAGAGAAAACACAAGTTTGGTTCATTCGAAAGATTGCCTCGTTAGAAAACATAACGACAGACACCACTTTAACGCAAACTTCGCTCAAATAAGCTACATAATAGGAAAAAAGGAAATGACGACATGCGACCCACCAGCTCATTTTCCGCAACAGAACCTGTGATGTCACTTTGGAATTCTCTTGCGATTGGGCGGAGGCCGGGCAAAAGCAAACGCATGTTAGGCAGGGCTTACAGTTTGCTAGCGAGGAAACTAATGCCCGTGAAACATACTGCACATTCTTTTTATGACAAAGAACGGTGGAGTAAACGGTTGAAGGTCCGAACGAACTCGCAAGCGTGTGCGCCAATGCGTACGAAACTACCGCCGGCCGAGCTCGACATCTCGCCGTCGCGCAGACGAATTTTTCGGGTTCGAGGCTCTTCGGGGCCAACGAACCGTTCCAGCAGCACACGCACAGCCGCGACCTTGCTTCGTATCGTAATCCCTTCACAGGAGGTTGGCCGTCATATCGCCAACCGCAAAGGTAAAAATAGAAACGAGGGGAGTAAGGAACAGCAAGAAGCGACGAGATAGTGCCAGTCGTCGCGTAAGTTTCCAATGGTGTTGGCTTGCTGCTGTCGTTTACGAGCTCGTTTCCAGTTTACAACCACTGAAAACTTCAGTTTGTTCGAGTACTTTACAATGAAATTTCGTTGCTGCGTTTTGAAATGCCCATGTAGTACGGGCAAATCGTCGAGGGAGTGCGACATCCCAACCGGTGAGGAGATCTCCTTTCATGTGCTGCCCAACGACGAACCTAGGCGAGCAAGTGGCTACGTTTTGTGAACTTTGCAAAACGGGGAGAAAGAGAGCTAAAGAAAGTACGAGTGTGCTCGCTTCATTTCCGAGGAAGTGATTATGGCAGGGACCCTCCGTTAGCTCACTCCTGGGACATGCTGGCGCTCGTCGCCGACTTCGTCAAAATCGCTCTGACCTTGGGGAAAAAAATGCCGTAAACACCGCGCATTGACGCTCGTATCTTTCTGGTCGAAGCAGAGAGCTCGCGCGAACGGCTTTTCCACCGACACTACACCGGCCAACTGGCATTAGCGATGCTGCTACTGAAATTGAACTATTATTAACCGTAATAAAAATACAGCGCATACGTACCAGTCTGTATTCGATTCGTCCGTCGCGCGGGACTGACGAGGCAGCGGTGCCGACGGCTGGGCGTTCGTCTGTTGTGGCTATCGCGGAATGGTCGCTTTTCCCGTCCACCGCGTATCCCACAACTCTTGCCGCTCGCGCACTTAGAAGCATTGAGCGTTTAAGTGGTGGTGAGGTTGTTAAATGCAAGCCCGAGCTCCTCGGCGAGAGTTTTGTTGTCCGGATCAGGCGATTCCAGACTAGGGCTTGCTTGGGTGCACTAGGTTTTACTAGTATTTTTAAAATGGCCGCCGTCTCGATCGATCGACTCCCCCGCTATTCTCTATGGACTCCCGCGTGTGGGTGATCTATGGAGTCGACATACTAAGTATCTGTTTCATGGACCCGGCTCTATGACGCCATTGTACACGTCACGGAATGTTCAATTTTAGCGGGAGATTTAAAATTTTGGCTTAAATTTAAATTTGCCTTATTTCTCAGTGAATAAAGCATCATTTGCTTCGGAAAGCGCTGGGGGCACTGTAAAACTAAATCTTTCGAATAAAACAAACTTTTGTTTTCTCTCATGGCTCCTTACGAGAAGGCTCTTAAAAGAAGAAATCCGGAAGTGCAAAAAATGTTCATTGGTTAAAATTTTTCTCAGGGTCAAATTGCGCCTCAGAGCAGTAATATGAGTGAAAGGCGACGAAGAAGGAAACACGCTTCCATTTCTGAAACTCGCAAATGATCATTGCAGAAAAGGAAAAGTACTTATAGGCAGTCAATTTGGTACAAGTTCATCAGAAAAAAATCTATTTAGACCGAAATGGGTAGAATCAGTCCTTCTGAGACGTCAAAGAAAAATGTCGCACTTCCTGCATTGGACGCGGCTCTTGGATGAGCACCCCTCTTTCCTGCAGGGTTGCGCATTGGTAATGTTCATTTGCTGTGGCCGGTGGTCAATGAAACATCTGAAAGTTACCATCTGAAACATCTTCATTGGCTATTTCCATCAAGACTACTTCTGCTGTTGTATCGTTGACTTTATGACGCTTGGATGCATGACCTCCAAGTCGTGGAAACAAAACGTATGAGCGTAAACATCCTTTACTGCAGGCGGGACTGAGAAACAGCGAAAAAGCAGCATTTCAAAAAAGGAAGCACTGAGACGCAACGTCCACAATTGTGGACGCAAAATGTGGCCTTGACTTTCAGTCATTCTGAACAGTTGCCTATTGCCAAAATCTTGTTCAATAGAATGCTAGATAGCTTAGCTATTACTGGCAGATGCAAAATTTTATTCCTGCTTGAAAGGTACAACGCAGAGGATTAAACAATAAGAGCCACTTACATATCCCGCCATAAAATGTGGACGCGTCCATTTTGACTTCTGTTTACAATTTTATTTTCAAGTAGGTGCAACAAATGGCGTCACGGGTTCCTGGCGCCACATGTAGAGATTGAGGGAGCACTGTTTGCATGCGAGATTGAAAACATTTTTTCTAGATACTGGGGTGCGAAGTTGGCGTTCACAAATGTGGGCGTCGCGCCTGGAGTGGATAACCGCCCCGTCGGAGGCGACCGCTCCGGTCGAGGGCGCCGTAAATAAACTGGTGCGGGCAGGATGCGAGTCGAAAGGAGAATAAAGAGTAGAAAGTCTCTGCTGATAAAAAAAAAACAATGTTGAAGAACACGACCCAAGGCCATGGCTCTGCTAAAGACGCGATTCAATCCCCTCTCATTTCATTAGTTCATGATGATGATCGTACCCCATTTAACGCCGTCTTCGTCCTTTTTCTCAATATACTCCCGCCCGTGGCAATCTTGTTGAATTTTGTTATGCCGGTCAGTCGCAGATCGTTAGCCGTTTTCTTCTCCAACGGTGCTTTGAAGTTCGATGCTGCTTCATAACAACGGTCTTCTTTAAGATCGGCGATGAAGGTATAACAACACTCTGTTGCGCTTCACGCAAGACATAGCGGACTGTCGTGCGTCTAGGTGGTCTCTCATGTCGTCTTGGTAGTAATTCTGTGGGCGGCTAAACGTTTCTTATGGGACCTTGCCTTCTAAAACTTGAGGACCAACTTCCCTTTCGCCAGACAGAATAAAGTTCGTAGTTTACGGGAAGGTCCAGTAGTTCTGATCTCAGGGCTGATTCTGTCACTCTCATTCTATTTGCTGTGCTTGCGCCGAAGTCTGTGTCTCTTTCGCCGGTTCAAGTCCGTTTTCCTGAAGTTGCTGTCCAAGATCAGAGGTGTTTCAACAACTGGCTTCTGGCGATCGGTTACGCGCTCAGGAAGTTGTGTAGAGGGTTCTTCACGATCTCCCCTTTGCGGCTGCACACATTCACTCTGAGATTGCGGCGTTGCGCAAATGGCAGGGCTACAGTTGTCAGCTGAAAAATGGGGTGGTTTTTGCTGATCCCGTCTTCGTTACTCGTGATCCGTCGGGGTAATCTGATAGCTTATCACCGGCAGCTGGAGATGTAGTAGTCGGGCTCCACGATGGTTGACCCGCCGCGGTTGGCTCAGTGGCTAAGGCGTTGCGCTGCTGAGCACGAGGGTCGCGGGTTCGATTCTGGCCGCAGCTGCCGCTTTTCTGGTAAAGGCGAAAAGCAAGACGCCCGTGTGCACGAGATTTTCGGCGCACGTTAAAGATCCCCCAGGGGCCAAAATTTACCCGGAGCCCTCCACTACGGAGCGCCTCATCGCCTGCGTTGCGTCGGCGCGTTAAACACCTAAATCAATCAAATCCTACGATTGTTGACGGACCTACTTGTTGAACGGTTGCAGGTCTCGATGAAAGACTACCTTTCGTGACTTGCTGCGTGATAGCCTTTGCACGTGTCAGTTGCATTTTAGATATCTTTTTCACTCAGGAGCCACTTCGCGCAAAAAGTCATATATAAGTAATTGTCCGACTCTTCATCATCACTTTGAAAGTCCTCGTAGTCTAGGAGATCTCTGATCTGTCCATCAACCTTTCTTATATCCTCCAGCTTTTGGATGAGAGATTCGCGAAGGGTTTCAAGCATACCTATTGTCGAAATTGGTGAGCTAACAATGTTTTCTGTCGTTTTGGCGAGCTCGGATACCTATGCCCGGGGATTGTTCTTCAGCTCTTTCAACTGACCAACGAACTCGCTGTCCTTGGCAGGCTCATTGTCGACAGGGAGGGTGTTCTGTCCACGGTGCTGCTGCTGGACATCTCCGGATTCCAGGTGGGCAATGCCATGCGCCGAGCAGCCAGCCATGACGAGCGCAGTTCAAGGGCAATGCCTCCGAGATCTGGAGATCAAGGCGTGCCCCGGGCTTTGCGTGCCTCGAAGTCACTCTGCGCCGTCAGCAGGAGTCGACTGGGCCGTTCCTCCCGAGTTTCACGGCACCAGAATATTGGGGAACAGGACCCAAGGCCATGGCTTTGCTAAAGACGCGCTTTATTCCCTTCTCCTTTCACTAGTTAATGATGATAATCATACCCCCCTTGACCCCCCGCCTTCGTCCTTTTAGGCGCAGTCCTTTGGCGACCGTCCCTGGGCTGAGCCGCGTCGCTGTCGTAACCAAGTGAACGATGGCAAGACCGAATAGTGAAAGAAAGCAAAGGAGGAGAGTGTCGCGAAATATACCATTTGCAAAATGGCAGGAACGCTAGCGGAAGAGCATTAAGCCATTCTGGCAACACTGTGCACCCGGCTGCGCCGTCATCAGAAAGGAAGCGAGCACGCCGAGGAGGCCGCTGCGCAATGGCATACCCTTCCCGTAACGTGGTGTTTCCCATAACTGGATGGGAACATAACCTTGCTGCTCTTCCATTGTTAAAAGAGCTGCGCATTCTTGACTTTTATTCTACGAGGTCATCAACCGACAGGTCGTACGGGAGGACGTACAACTTCAGCGTGGAGTCTTACGTGACACCGTCGTCTGTGATGACGAACAGCAGCAAACGAAGGTATGAATTGCTGCTAACAGCAGCCAATAGCCTTACCGCTTGCCTACTTGTTTAGTCGCGGAGTTATAATTGTATTTATTTGATGCGCCCTAGCCCCGTGGTAGTGGCGGCTGGCCGCTATGAACGACTGATGGCCCGTTCTTTGCTGATCGCTCACTTTGCGAGCATTCAAACCTTTTAAACTATTCGCGGAAAGGACGAAAGCATACACAAAGATACTGCCCTTGTTGACTCTGCTGGAGGTCATTTTAGCGATACGCCGCCACTGCTTACGGCGCTTAAAAGTGTTTCCACGTATGAATGCGGTGGTAGTGGGAGAGCGATCGGGCGCATGCGCCCGTCAGCAGTGAGCAGAGACAGCTGAACGAAGGGGAAGAGGAAAGAACACAGAGAAGAATTAATAGGAAAAAAGGGTGAGGGCGTGTCCCCGTTCGCGCCAGACGAGCCGTTCTGCAGTAGGGTAGATAGGCGAGCTGGACAACGTTCATTTTCGAAAGATAGCGAAAAACAACACAACAGAAAAGAGGAATGACAACTACGAGCGCATTCTCGCAGGTAAACGTGTTATTGTTATAAACGTCGTATCGTAGAAACAAAAATATGTACTTGTTAAGATTGTGTGTGCGCACTGTGCAAACAAGCGCACAAAACCGCATGGTTACTACGCCTGTGTAATCTAGTATCCCAATCGCCTAGCTAGAATAACCCCATATCAGAATGTGCAGTGTGCACATAAAACCTTTACATGTATATATTGCTTCAACAATAAAATGTTTAGCTGCAAGGAAGCGTTCATCATTGCCATTACTCTGTAGTGTTGTGGTTTCTTGAACAAGTTGGTCATTCGTGGCAAAGTAAACGCAGGAGGGTCAGGGCAAGTGTTGCTTTGCACTATTTTTTCGGAGCTGCACTGCCCAAGACGCCTGGGCGTTGCTTAGCAATGGAGATGAGCCCTCCTCTTTTTCACTGGCTTGGCATTATTCCGCTTGGGAGACTTAGAATAACCGCTTTTTCAGGAACGGTGCATCTAGTGCTCTCGCAGTAAAAATTAAAAGGAGCTTGCATGATGTTTTATCTCATTGGGGCTACGTTGTGCAGTGTGATATATGCTGCAAACACTTTCAGCGGGGGCAAATTTGTTTTTAACGTTACTGTATTTTTGTGTGTGTAGCAGTGCGTGCTTATGTATACATTGCTCAAAATTACAGTTTGCCCTAAGCTAAACTAGACCCAAGTGCATCGTTCTCCTTAAAAGGGGCACTGACACAAAACTTTTTGCATCTTGTTTTTTTTTTTTTTTTTGCGATAAGTAGCTAGTGACCTACTTATAACCTCTAGAAACCTCATTTGCTTCAGCGTGCGAGGGTTGTTTAATTAGAGGCATTTTCAATGCCGCCAGTCGCAGTTTCGGTTTCAGCGGGTGCCGCGCAAGAGTGATTTTGTGGATTTTGTGTGAACAAAGCTGACCACGTGACCGTCGGAGGGATATCACAGAGCAGAGCGCCGTAGCACTGTCAAATCCGCATCGACGGCAGTTTCTGCGAATGCCCCGACGTACTGATCTCGTGAGGCGCTAAATTAAAAGCGACCGTGGATGTGACGCAGGCGCTGCGAGTGCAATGCTACCGCGGCTAAAGAACGACGCGCGACGCTCGAGACGGTGGTGGCAAGACGCGCGCGGGAGCAGCCGGCCGGTCTGCCTACAGGTCCGCCGCCTACAGATGTGTTCGGCTTAGCACTGCGGCAGATATTCGAGTGCCGCTCTCGTAAGCGGTGCAGATGACAATTTTTAATGCAACCCGACATCGCATCATTAACTCCTTTCTCATGTAAGCCACCATGGTCGGGACTTGGGGACAATGTCGTACAGCGGTAACAAGCTATCACTCGAGCTACCTGCGCCGGCCTGGGCCACTTCGCGGCCGTGGCCGCCACCTGCACAGCGACCGTGCGGCTAGCTACAGTGGGCTTTTCGTGCTCTCCGGCGCGTTTCGCACCCAATGGTAATGAAAAGTAATAGAAACAGAGTGCCAGGAATCGCTGTAGAACTGTGGTCGCGGCCAGCTGCCCGATGAGCTGACGAAATCACGGCGCCTCCGCCGCCAACGATCGGGTCGTTCGTTCTCGAGAGCAGAAGCTCCGCCCTCCGGCCCTCCGATTGGAGCGGCGAGCCGGGCGAGCCGGCGAAAAACGCCGGCAGTGCGGAAGCGGCAAACACAAACTCGTGACATGTTTGGATGTTGTTTATTTACACAATATCCTCGGGATGTCGATTGCGCGTGGTCCTCTGCTGGCTGCTCGGTTGCGTTTCGCACACTTTAAAATTGATTTTAAATATGTTCTAGGCTGTATTCGCCGCTGATATTTTGCAGATGATGTATATGTGTTCACACCAATCTATCTCCGAAGTTATCTCGCCTTCAAAATTTTGTGTCAGTGCCCCTTTAACTAATTCATGCACTTTATATTTACTTCCAGTGACGGACTTACCTTCGTGAAAGCGGCATGCTATCGCCGCAAAAAGAAAAGCTCCAAGCCTTATAGCGTGATTGCTGCGGTTGACGAGCAGGGCGCCATCGTTGACGGCAATTGTGAATGTGCAGCCGGAATGGTTGCATGTAACCATTTATGGTTGTTGCTGCGCATGGGTGTGCTGCGCACTGTGTCGCTTCTTCAAGCGAAAGGGTTTTCGGAGGCCCCCGAACAGCTGTCATGTACTGACCTCCCATAACAATGGAGGGTGCCCCGACGGAACTCCAAAGGGAGGTCAATCCAGGAAGTGGATTGGAGGAGCGTCAGGGAAGGCGGCCCCAGTGTCTCCAAGATGGGCAGGCCAAAAGACTGCAGGCTCTACCCCCGTAACCAGCAGCAGCAACAAGCAGCCCAAGAGGAGCTTGCCAGGAATCTGCTGTCAGACAGCCCCGAGTGCCTGTTTGCCAGAGGCCTACTCTCGACCCTAGGGCAGCCGTAGAAAAGGACAAGGTACAGCCCAGCACCCACGTCTTCGCCGTTAGCGTACCAGCAGGCCCTTTTGCCGCATGGATTTGCTGTCCGCCTGTCCGGAATCATGCCACAACCTTCCCCGGCTGCACGGAGTCTACCGGAAATTTTATATTTTAAAGACGATCAAGCATGGCGCCCACCAGCCCACTTGGAGGGCAACCAAATTTTGCAGGTATGTTTGCACAGGTTTTTGTAGCTTGTGTAGTTGAAATTGTTTTCTATTAAATGGGCACTCATATCTGCTGTAAATGTAAGGGCAGTTCTCAGTAGGAGCCCTTGTGATGAAAAGCAAATAGAGAACTTGTGCAGTTTTATGAGTGTGCAGTTGCACTTTTAGTTACCAACCGTGAGCTTTTTGAATTTCTTTTGTCTCCCTCACTGTACCTCTCCCTCTCAAAGCCAGCATTCATTTCTTGTCACTGATTAAGCTGTTCTACTGTTCAAACGTAGTATCTTTGTTTCCCTGCCAGGTGTGGTTTATCAAAGTGTACTTTGTTTACATTTATCTGTGCAGAAGCTTATGACGACACCGGAATCGTGTTCTGCCATCGAGCGAAACACACGAAGGCAGGCCCGGAGTGCAACATGGAAAGCATACAGGCACCTTCGGCTAACTTCATCAAACTTTGGTGTAGCAGCAGCCAGGCAGCAGTGGACCTTGAAGGGTCTGCAGAACATTACAAGCAGCAAGGACATCTCGCATGTTGCCCCCATAAAGTACGTAAATGACTTCAATACTTCACAAGATTTTTTAAAAGTCATTTACTTGTAAGCAAGCGGTTCTGTCATGTGGTATCAGCACAGATGTCGGGCATTTCGTCCAGCCACTCATTCTTCTGAATTTGTGATGGCGCAAACATCAGATGGAGCTTGACATACGGTTTACACAAACTCATTCTTTTTTTTTGTCGATATGTTAGCCTCCATTGGAAACATGTATCCTGAAAAATTTGTGGGCAGTGAATATCTTGCACGTAGAAGGGTGCAAGGGCGTGATGTGCAAAGCATTCACAATAATAAAAAAAATTTAATTCGAGTGCGTAAAGCATGTACTGATCACTAGGTTGTAGGTTTGATTCCCAGCGGTGAAATGCAACAGTGTGTCGAGATTTAAGCACGCACTCCTATAATTTGTACCTCACAATTTTCTGTACCTCACAATGCATGGGCTTGCTTGAAACATACGCTTTCGCCTTAAAAAAACTAGCAGCACAAGCTGAGCAAGCTACCGTATTTATTCGAATATAAGGCGAGGTTTTTTTCCAAAATGTGCGGTCTCAAAGTCGTACCCCGCCTTATATTCGAAGCTCAGTATCCCAATATGCCGATTCTTTTGTGACAGTTTTGGTTTCCACCTTCCAACCATTTCCAAGCTTCTAAAAGAGCGCGACAACACTGTTGGAAATGTAACAAAGAGATTTCAGGATAAAACGCATAAAATTTTACACAAACGCAGGTTGCAGATAGTAATTACCGAGTTTAGGCAACTGCAAGGGTATTGAATAGTTCGCGATACGGCAGAGGGAATGGCAGCAGATGCCTTCGACCATGTCAACGAGCTGAGCCAGCAGTAGCCGTTCCAAGCCAGTAGTAGCCGCAAAGCTTGTAAACAAGTCGGGACGCCATTTTGCATTTTTTTTTTTTTGTTAGAGCTCTCGGAGTCCCTGCTGCAAGATTTTCTTTCTCCGTGCTTGTTTCACGCGACCAGCGCAATGGCAAGTCGTCGTTGCCACTACGATGCAGCCTTCAAGAGGAAAGTCATAGCAGAGGCGGAAGTCACTGGAAACTGCGCGGTGGGTCGAAAGTTTGACCAGAGTCCGTCAATGCTTTTTTTTTTTGATGGACTCTGATTTGACGTTCCCGAAAACAACGTGCGTCGTTGGAGCAAACAGATGTCGCTCTTAGCATGTGCCACGACGAAGAAGGCTTTTCGTGGCTCACGAAAGGGAGCGTTTCCTGAAGTGGAAGAAGTGCTGACGGACTTCGTCAAAGAGAGAAGAGGCCGCGGTTTGGCCGTTACTACCGACATCGTGCAGATGAAGGCGCGCGAAATCGCGAGAGAGCATGGCATTCCCGCTCTCAAGTTCAAAGCCAGCCGGGGCTGGGTGCAGAAGTACATGAAGAGGGCCGGGCTTTCGTTGCGAAGGCGGACCTCCGTGATGCAGAAGTTGCCAGGAGACTATGAAGAAAAACTAATTTCCTTACAAAGATATGTTATCGGCCTGCGACGCGACCACGAATTCCTACTTGGGCAGATTGGCAATGCCGACGAAACTCAGATTTTTTTTGACATGCCGTCGGCCCAGACCATTCACCAAAAATGTGATCGCCAAGTGAGCCTGCGCACTACAGACAACGAGAAGGCTCGGATAACTGTGATGTTAGCCTGCAACGCGGAAGGGCGGAAGTTGCTCCCCTTCATCATCCTGAACAAAAAGACTATGCCAAAGAACGAGGTGTTCCCGCAGAACGTCCACATTCGTTGCCAGGAGAAAGGGTGGATGACGGAAGAGCTTTTTCTTGACTGGATAAAGTCGGTCTGGTGCCGGAGACCAGGGGCACTGCTCGCCTGGAGGTCAATGCTGGTGCTCGGCGCCTTCCGCGGGCACCTCAAGGAAGGTGTGAAGAAGCTCATGGACAACCAGACGGAGCTGGTCGTCATTCCCGGGGGCATGACTAGTCAACTACAGCCGCCTGACGTTTGCCTTAACAAGCCCTTTAAGGCACACGTCAGACGGCTGTACAATGAATGGATGGCGTCTGACACTGTGGCCCTGACGCCATCGGGACGTCTGAAGCGGGTGTCCCCGTCTATGCTCGCCCAGTGGGTGGTCGACGCTTGGGCAGCGATCAACGAGGCCATGGTTGCGGCATTGTTCCGCAAGTGCTGCATTTCAAGTGCTCTTGACGGCGCCGAGGACGACGACCTCTTTGAGTGCGCAAGTGACAAGGAAGATTCGGATACCACCACCTCTGAATACAGTTTCTAAGTTGGACTTCCGTCTCGCTCCGAATAAATATCATTGTGTTGCAGATAGTCATGATACTTGGTGTGTGCTTTGCTGAAAGGTAAGGAATTTAGTTGCCTTTTTTCTTTCCTTATTTCGCCTTATATTAGTGTGCAAACTTTTTTTCTTTTTCTTGGGTCCTTCAACTCCCCCCTCGCCTTATAATCATGACCGCCTTATATTCGAATAAATACGGTAATTGAAGGGGCTGCACTCTAGTGCGACACCTCATTATTGCCTACCATCCCCTCCATGCACCTTGCGGGTCATGCATGCTATGCGCAATGCTGACAGAAGCCTCCACTTTGTGAACTTCATAGCTTTGCCTGCATCGGCAGATCAAGGTTGACTTTTCAGGTGGTCCTGAAAACAGGAATGGACTCGGGGGGGGGGGGGGGGGGGTACTCTTGGGGGTGTTGGGAAATTGCTATCCCCCGCTGGTACCACTGTTGGGAATGACCATCCCAGGGCGGTCGCCAAGGTTGTGACTCGCCTTCCTGCTCGTCACCGAGGTTGGGAATCAGCCATCCCACCGCTGCCACCACTGTTGGGAAATGGGCCATCCCACCGCTGGTACCGCTTCTGAGACTGGGCCCTCTCACCGCAGCCTCCAACTGTTGCGACTGGCCATCCGAGCGCAGTCACCTGTGTAGCGACGTTGCCTCGCTCCGTCCGCTATCGACGCGGCGCAGAGCAGAGCGAAGAAGTTCTCCAGCCGACGAAAACTCAAAGTAACATTTATATACAGTATGTACAGGGTAAGCAAAAGTTACATCATTCGCACAAAGGCGACAGCACCCTTTCACTCGGTGCTTCCGAAGAGACTGGTGCCGGAGAGAAGCCGCCGAGGAAAGCCGACGATGAGAGCCTCCGAGCTTCTTTTATAGCCCGGGAAGTTCGTTGTGGCCCCGAGAAGTTTGAAAAGCTCCAATCAGGGCTCTCGCTGCCTGAAGTTTGAATTCCGACGAATGGTAGCGAAGCGGTTGAGTCAGATGCGCCGCCAATGGGGAAAGGGAGAGCGATGCCGCCGCCGTCTCCGTGACCTCGCCTCCGGGCGTAGCGGCATGCCCTTGTTTGGGTCGTTCTCCGCTGAGAGATTCAGCCGCGCCGCCGCGTTTCGAGATGCAGGATTCGGCCGCGCCGCAGCGATTCGAGATGCAGGATTCGGCCGCGCCGCAGCGACAAAGGGAGAGGCGTGACTCAGCCTCGCTGTCGGCGCGTCGCCTCGTGCAACGCCTTTGGGCCAGGCGCTCTGGCACAACAGGGGAGGTTACCCGTTCCCCTCCTTTCCTTCCTTCTAGTCCTTGGGATCCACCTTCGGTCGTAAAAGCAGCTCTGAACAGGCCAGGTGTGGTAAGCCACAGGGGCTAGCAGTAAGGTAGTTTTGCTATCAGTAAGCCGTAAGGTAGTCAATGCTATTTTACCCGTGCTAAGCACTGCAGGACTATGGTGAGCACTTCCAACTTTTCCCAGCTAGCCCATCCACTCAGTGTTCATCAAAAGCAGTCTGCTGGTGGGCGTAGAGTTAGGTGCTCACCTTGTAGAAAAACTCTGCTTTCCGTCTGGCGTCACTCATTTGCGTGACACTCGTCTGCTGAAGAGCCTTGCATGGCAGTTACGCCTTTTTATTGCTACGAGGAACTGCAGCGAACGCTAACGTAATGCTTTCGGGGTAACCGCACAGGTCACAAAGATTTGCCTGCACGTGCAGTGCCCGTTCGCAGCAAGTCCTGTAGCACTAGGGGAAGCCCAGCACCCGCCTAAGCAGTGTTGAAATGTGTCGTGTAGTTGCCACTGCTATGAAGCACCGTGTATGTGAACCGAAAGCACACAAATGCACCGGTACAAGCCCAACAAGAGGTTTTTTTTAGACGTTTATTTCACTTATTCTCGGCTTACGCCGTGCGGTGAAAAGGGTTTGAGAAAGGAAGAGGGTTAGAAGGCAGTGTGGGGAAGGGTGTGGTCCAGGGAAGGGGAGATAAACCAAAATAAACTGAACAGATGAAGGAGGGCATGGTGCAGAAGACGGTTTGCTCGGGTGCATGTAACGAGAACAGGAACATAATTGTTTGCCAATGCCTTTGCCTTGGTACAAGTGGACCTGGGTGTGAGTGGATCGTGAAGCCACTTCCGTAAACCAAGGACGGTAAATTCTGGTCTTTTTGTTATTCCTCGGTATTTGCAGGGCCCAGGCTGGCTTGCAAACCCCCGTTGCGAGCCAGCGTTGCATTCCACAATCCTCAGTGTGAACTTGTTCACAATGTGTTTGGCTTACCAAATACTACACTCTCTCCGATGCCCAAAGTGCTTCATCATGATTTTTTTATGCAGGCATGGGATTACAAATGAGCCCCTGGCAGCCAGGCGATACGAGGAGGTGATGCGCGCAATAGGCCACGAGGTCACCGTCAGCAACTGTGGTCTGCTGGTCAACCCGGCATTCCCTTGGCTTGGCGCATCACCTGACAGAATCGCTTATGACCCAACAGAGTCATCATATGGTGTTGTTGAAATTAAGTCCCCATACTCACTTCGTAATAAGAAAGTAGATGAACTGAGCGAGGTCACTTTTTGTTCGGAGCTGAGCGACAGCGGCCCCTGTCTGAAACGTGACCACTTTTATTATGCCAAGCACGTTGGTCAGATGGGTGTGTCTGGGCTTACTTGGGGCGACTTCGTCATCTTTGCAGAAGATTTTATACTTATTGAGAGGCTGAGGTCGGACCAATCAGAGTGGGAAGCCCTGAAAGTAAAGCTGGACAGATTTTATTTCACTGCTCTGTTGCCTTACTTAGAGTGCACCCAGAAATCCTAGTTCACTTGTCATGCAAACCCCTTACTCTTGTAACTAGGCATGATCACACATTTTCTCGAGCGCTGTTGTTTTTATTGGCCTTTTTCGTTTTTGTTTAGCTGCCCACCTACTGCACTTCCTGGTGGTGCAATGCCACTATGCCCTGAATATGCCCTGAATATGTACCATAACTATGCCCTGAATATGTACCACAATGTTTAGTTATTATCTTGTTACTTCCGTTAGTTCTTGCCTTGCAATTATGTCATTATGTTAGAGGTATTTCTTATGCTGTTTAGTTCTTTATTCTGTGCTTGTAAATTTTCTTTGCTTATGATTCTCTTGTAATATTTTGCAAACTTACATTGTACCCACTCCCATCTGTAATGCCCTGCCCAGACCCTGAGGGTAATCTATATAAATAGGTCAAGCAAGTGTGCAAGCAGAGTATCGTACTTTTTATTTTCACACACTGCTTCCGTCAGTCATCGGTATCTTTCAGCAGCGGTGCTTGGAAGTTGGTCAAAATGGCACAAATCACCCACATTTGGTTTGCCAGATGTGCTAGGGAAATGGGGATAGAGCGATCAAAGACATGGAAGCCTTTGATGAGTTGAATCTTCCTTTCGACGTGAATCCGAAGGGCTGCAATTTCTTGTGTCTTCTGCGTTTCTTTGGCGGTGAATTTTCCCGCTTTTAGGAAAGGCGAGATATTCAGAGTCACTCCCTTCTCTTGTACAAGGTCTTCAATGCGGAAACCTTTATCTGCCATAATTGAGTCACCTGGCTCGAAGTCCAAGTCAAGAAAGCCGCTCTTTATGACACACACTCTGTCTGACATGCTGCCAGTGAACAGCTCAGACGCAAACGGAAGCCACGCCAGACGGCGCCACGGCGACAAGTACCTTAAATGTGTGGGTAGACTTGTAATGGAAGTAGACATCTGACTGGGTCACCATTGATGATGGGACATCGCACCTAATCTCGGTGGCATCAAGAAGCACACGAGTTGTCTTGTACTTCTCAACAAATGCCGCAGGCATGGTGGCATCAATTTCATGTCGCG
Source organism: Haemaphysalis longicornis (assembly GCA_013339765.2). NCBI lineage: Eukaryota > Metazoa > Arthropoda > Arachnida > Ixodida > Ixodidae > Haemaphysalis > Haemaphysalis longicornis. Next base: position 11,246 of record JABSTR010003854.1, on the reverse strand, counting down.
CCAGCCACAGATCGAGAGAGGACATCCGCAGATAGATGAAGTCTATCCATGAAGAAAATATTTTTGACACGGTGCTGGTAGAAACTGCGAACAGATGGGCAAGATGTTGGTGAAATAACCGCAAACGCAGCTTTACCAAGACGAGGAAGAACTGATTTTCAGCCGTGATTTTCCGACTCCGGCCACTGTTTTTGTGACTTGGTTGGCCATTGCTGGTGTTTTCGTGAGGTCTTTTTGTGTATTTCCCATTGTCACCTGCCTCCAAAAATCCTAACAGGTAAACAAAAGAGCTGTAACGTGGCAATTCCGTGTAGAATTGCATGTCTGCATCACTGTCTTTGAATTTTTCAATTCCAAATGGGCACGACCGTTCCTCGAGATTCCTGAAGTTGCTCTGGGCACAGACAAGCTCGTCACGCAGAAGGTTCAATTCTTTACCCTGACTGCTTAGTCTCTGTACGAGTCGACTCACTTCTGCTTGCAGGTCCATTTCAGTTTCTTTGCTACTATTGAGCCGAACTTCAAGCTCTGCTTGCTGTTTGAAATTATTCTTGCTCGTGGCAAGGTGGGCTTCCACCTCGGCCTGCAGGTTTTGCCTTATTTCACGGCAGACAGCTAGCTGCGCATCTAACGCTCTTTGGAGCCTGAATCGTTCTTGCTTGTGGCTAGTTGTGCTTGCAGTGCTGAGATGGTGTCGCCACACTTGCACTGGTTTGCAGCATGCTGCTGCGACAAAGCTTCATTGTCCACAAACGATTCCTGAAGTGGTGCCCGACTCTCATGGTGCGATTCAGAAGGTGCAGCCGCCACAAAAGTATCCTGTTGTGGGGGCCTATTTTCACTGTTGAGTGAAACGCTCTCTTCTTGGTCGGTGTTCTTCCCGCTGCGTTTGACACTGGACTGTGGGGGTACTGACCGCTGACGAGGTGGCTTCCTTTGGGGCTTCACTTTATGAAACGCGAATACTGATGGCACAGCCGTGTCTCGCAGCAGCCGTCGGCCACTTGCCGCACCTGTCCAAAAATCAGACTCCACGAAATGTTCCGAGCAGACTTTTGTTGCCTTGCAGACAGTAAAATACCGTCCCTCATCTCTTTGATGGCTGTGATCCACCTTTTTTTCATGTGTGTGTCAGTTGGAAACTTGAAATAGGAAACCTGCAAATAAATTATGCAAGTTTTAAGCATCTGATGTTTCTTTCACTTGTATCACCTAAACAAACTGCAAACAAGTACCCACGTTGTCGTGACCATTTGATGCTTCTTTAACCGGTATCACATAAACACTACAATTTGTGAATTGTGTAACAAGCGTTACTCCAGGTGTTAGTGCATAAATAAAAATTGATAGAAAAGATAGCTTCTAATTCCGTTCGGGCACGGCGTGTAGCTGCACGGTATCACAGTATTACGGCAGAACAGAATGCCATAAAGTAAAAAAAAAAAAGGCAGTACGCGTTCCCGATTAACAGCCGGCGAAAGTCAAAACAAGGAGAGCGAAACACGCATGCTCGCTCGAATTTACAGTTGCACCGACACGCCTGAACGTTCCGCACCTAAAAACTGCGACAGTCCTGACCGGCACGTAAAACTATCGCAAAACAGCTCTTCGCAACAACAACAACAAAAACGAGCGCATTTGCGGTTTACAACTGTCGAAACGTCCGCCAGCGCCAGCAGAGCGCTTGCACCGAAGCAACTCTGCTGCATGAATGTTCGGCGCTAAAAACTGCGCAGTCTTGACCAGCACGTAAAACTCGAAAAACAGCTCTCCGCAAGAAAAAAAAAATGACTGCATTTGCGGTTTACAGCTGTTGAAAACGTCCGTCAGCGCGAGCACAGCAAGGCTCGAATTGCTTGCACCGAAGGAACTCTGCTGCCTAAATGTCCGGCACTTAAAAACTGCGCAGTCCTGACCGGCACGTAAAGAACAGCTCTCAAGATAATGTATAAATAGCTTGGCGCATTGCTCTGAAGTGTCTAAAGAAAACGGAAGACGCTAACGACGCGCCTGTGTACAAATGCGTCGTACGTACTTCTTTTGTCCGGTGTCATCCACATATCCGTACCGCTTGCAGAGAGGTACGCAGCAGTGTGTGGGCATCGTGCTTTATAATGCTACAAGAGCATAAGCAGCATACAAAACCAATTAAATCTCTTTATGAGGTTGCAGACTAGTGAAACATCCGGCCAAAACGTGCCGGCTCAACGGTGTTCAGCGCTACGCTTTCTTTCTCATGGCGTCGTCGCGTTAACCACCAGTGTTGCCAGCACGGAATGCTCAGTGTTGCTCGACTTTCTGCAAAGGGTCTATTGTGAGGGGAAGGTGTTCGCCGTGGCGGCGCGAGCGCTCTCCGAAAGTGTGCGGTGGAGGAGGAGGGCAGTATGCATAAGGAGGAGAGTACACGAAATTGTGAGGGAGGGCGGTTCGCCGTGGCGGCGCGAGCGCTCTCCGAAAGTGTGCGGTAGGGGAGGGGGGCAGTATGCTGTGCCCGCACGAGACGCTCGTGTGCGCGACGCTAGCGAAAACATGAGGGGGGCGTACGCGTGACGATGGTGTGCGTTCCCTGCCTTGAACGCGGGTCGCGGTCAATTCCTGAGACGCACTTTGCGCCGCCGACGCTGAGACTCATCATCACTGCCGTCGAGAGAACCCACGAGTGAGTGCTGACTCAGAGCACTGCTGCTGGGCCCAAATATCGGATTAGGGAGTATCGTAATCGCCAGCCAATTTCTTTCTCAAGATCGCCTTCAGCCCAGTAGCTAGCGATATGCCATATGGCTTAATTGTTTTATGCCGGGTGTCGAAACAGAACTGAGCCGAACCGAAAAGCGGGACTGAAGCGGTATTCTTGCCGTAACAGAACGTGAACCTGAACCGTTATTTTTGAGCCCGCTTAAGCCGAATCCGAACTGAACCGAACCATTTCTTCGTGAAACTGTTCACGAAGAAACGGTTCGACCACCCTTTGTTGATAATGTGCGGTCAATATTATGCGGGTATTTTCCATTTCACCAAGGGCGAAATATGTATCTCTCACGCACTTTTCTCCTTAAGAGCAACAACAACACTATCAACGGCCTATACGTGGGCGCAACGTGGGGTAAGGTGTGCGCAAAAAAATTACACCATCTTCCCGCGAGGGGAACCATGGGATAGATGCAACGCATCGGGGGTTGCCGTTGCGTTTCCGTTATGTTAGCGATGTCAGCGTGTGGATTGCTGTTGTTTGTGTATCCTATTTACGCAGCATGTTCACACCCCGATGCGTCCCATTACCCCATGGTTCCCCTCGCGGGAAGATGGTGTAAATTTTTAACCGAGCGCAAGCTGCGCGCTAACGCACAGCTGGCACGGCGACGGGAGCGAGCGCAGCCGATCGCTGACCGCGCTGACGCACAGATGGCGCTGCGGTGAGAGCGGCGGTGTCTATCCAGCAAGGCGAATTACCTAGAGTGAAGGAATATAAATATTTGGGAGTGTGGATAAATGAAGGAGATAACTACTTAAGTACTCACGAGGAGCAACTTAAGGTTAAGGGAAAGCGAAACGCAGCTATAATGAAGCATAGAGCTCTGTGGGGGTATAACAAATATGAAGTAGTAAGAGGAATGTGGAAAGGAGTAATGGCTCCGGGTCTCACGTTTGCGAATGCTGTACTCTGCTTAAAATCACACGTTCTATCACGCCTTGAAGTAAACCAGAGAACGGTAGGACGTCTGGCCTTAGGCGCGCATGGAAAAACAACTAACGAAGCAGTTCAGGGAGATATGGGCTGGGCCGTCGTTTGAAGTTAGAGAAGCTCAGAGTAAAATATGCTTTGAGATGAGGTGAGGGCAATGGATCAACGAAGGTGGGCAGCTAAGGTTTTTAGGTACCTATACTTGAAAGCGTGACACGCAGTGGTAAGAAAGACTAGAAGGCTAACGATGAAATACGGAAAGAACAGTGGGGAATCCAAAACAGCCAAGGTAACCAAAAAGAGGCAAGGCAGATTGAAACGAATAAATGGAGGAAAAAATGGAAGCCAAAACGTCGTTAGAGATGTACAGGGCTGAGAAAATGAACATCAGAAAAGAAAATTTCTACGATAATTCCCAGGGCAGTGCTTTGCTTTTTGAGGCTAGAGCAGGTTGCCTGCGAACTAAGAGTTTTGTGGGGAAGTATTCACAAAATGATGGGGTATGCGTGGTCTGCGGAAAAGAAACAGAAACTATGCGGCACATCGTGCTAGAATGTGAGGGTATCCATCCAAATCTACATGAAGGGAATATTGGGCTTTCAGAAGCCCTAGGATTTAAGGGTATCACAGAGGAAGTTAACTTCAAGGCTGTCGAGGGGACGAAAAGAAGATTAGAATGCTGGTGGACGAAAAGCAGAGAGGGGAATATTGCCTAGGACAGTTACCACCTGTAACAGAAAAAAAAAAAGTATTTCGTGCCTAATAAGCTTTTTGTGCCTGCCCTAAGCAGCGCTAGTATTGAACCAAAAGTGTAAAACATAGGTATATTAGCCTTTTTTGGTAAGATGACATGTCATCACCCCGATACAAAGGGGAAACCAATAGAAATCATCAAATCATCATCATCATCATCATCGGAGCGCGCAGCTGTTGCGGCGAGGTGAATGGGGGAGGGATGCGGACTTCGCCGCGACAACGACGCGGGACAAGGCGAGTTAAAGAGATGCGTTGCATCTAAAACCTTGCGGCGGTTATTGCTGCTGGCCGCGCATACAGAGTGCAAGGCTGGACAAGACACGTTTTCGGCATCATTAGGGCGATATGCAACATCTACTTTGCCTTTCCCTATCTGCGACTGCGTAAGAGCAACCAGGTGGCAAGATTTTTTTTTTTTCAGTTTCAGTTTCAGTTTATTTCTTTTCATCACAGATGAGGGTAGGCCCGCGAAAAAAGCGACTTGGTGTCGCTTGAGGAGACCCGAGCCCCCCTTTTACATGGCAGACAGCGAGATCTTGAACACAATCTACAGTATTAAAGACACACACATACACACACCCACTCAAAAAGAAACACTGTACGAGGAAAAAAAAGTAGAAGTATTAATAAACATCAAAATTCAAACATCAAACTTAGCCATATTTAGAAGTGCGCTGCATGAACGTACATTGTATAAAGAAAGGACACATTTCATAGCTCTGAGAAAAAAAATACGTGAAAAACAATAATAAAGTTCATTGGAGACAGCATACAGCTTTCACTTTCCAAATTTCACTCGAAAAAAAGAAAAGAAAAAAAAGAAGAGAAACAATTGCAACTACAACAGGGCTTGCCGAATCGCATGGATACTACTGCGTTCTACGCTAATTTTATTCTCAAGTAGTTTGTTAAGTACATGAGGGACAGTATAACGAATTGTTTGCCTTCCGAAATCGGTTCTACAGAAAGGAGTGTACCAGTAATCTTGGTTCCGAGTTTTATAAACCGAAATAGTTATTTTCAGATGAAATAGAATTAAAAAACTTTGATTGTTATTATATACAGCTCGTTTGTAACGAAGGGCCAAGTCACAATGAAAAAGTTTGTACACTGGTACTATTTTAAGGCGGCTAAACAGTTCATCTGTAGGCGCACAGTATTTTACGTTAGCAATGTACCTAATTGCTTTTTTCTGAAGCATGAAAAGTTTATTGAGGTTGGTATTTGTGGTCGATTCCCACACCAAAAAACAATAATTCAAATGAGGCAAGAACAGTGTGTTGTAAATTAGTAGTTTGATTGGCACTGGAAGGAAGGAACGCATTTTGTCAAGAACACCAACACATTTACCCAGATTGCTTGCAACAGAATCTACGTGAACATCCCATGACATATTCTTGTGAAAGTACACACCAAGGGTTTTTACACAATCCGCAAGCGCAATAGCATTGTTACCCAAGTATAGCAGACAGTCAAGAGAAATAGAAATTTGTCGCGTATGGAACACAATCGCATTTGTCTTATTAGTATTAATAAGAAGGGAGTTCATTTCACTCCACGCTTGAAGGTCCTGTAATGTATTGTTCACAAGTGGAGTTAAGCTCTGCAGATTACTACCAGTAAAAAATATGCTTGTGTCATCAGCATACATAATGTAAATGGGTTTATCATTAATCATTGTGATGTCGTTTATGTACAAGATAAATAACAATGGCCCTAAAATGCTACCTTGTGGGACCCCAGTGGTGATTGACTGAAATGAAGAAATAAAGTTATCTATTTTTATGCACTGTTTCACGATACCGGAAATATGATTGCATAAGAAGAAGTGGGGTGCCACGAATTCCATATATATCAAGTTTCTTAAAAAGCATGTTGTGGGCTGAGGCGATCAAACGCTTTTGAGAAATCCACGAAGAACCCATACACAAGTCTTTTTTTTTTTTCAAAGCACTTGAGAATGATTTCTTTTTGAGCGAGCAGTGCTGTCTCCGTGATCTACCTTGAAGGAAACCATAACTGCGATGAGGAGATTAAATTATATTTGGAACAAAAATTCACGATTCGCTTATGGATTATTTTTTCTAAGCATTTGGAAAAACGCAGGCAGTATTGAAATGGGCCTGTAATTGTTCATATCGTTCCTATTCCCTTTTTTGTACAATACTTTCACTATAGACTTTTGCATCATTTTTGGAAAGCATCCCGTTGATAAGGCTAAGTTATATATGTATGCCAGCACAGGAGCTATGATGCCAATAACATTTTTGATAGGTACAATTTGAATGTTGTCTACATCACGTACAGTACTGTTTTTAAGAGCTGAAAAAATTAAACAAACTTCATGTTCATCCGTAGGCTGTAGGAATATATTATGAGGGTTTGTGGGTAACGATTGTCCCGTATAATTTGGGTTGAGTGAAGTCTGCACAGTTTCTTTAAAGAATTGGTTAAATTTCTCAGCAAGTTCTAAGCCTTTAATCACGCGCCCTTCGATGTTCATTTCTTTAGTGTCATGTGCACTGTACCCTCTATTTAGTAAAAAGTTAAGCTTTTCCCAAACCTGAGCGCTTCCCGGGCAGCAATCACGGCGAAATTGATTGTGCAGATATCTTTGTTTTTCAGATTTAAGGAAAGAGTTTAATTTATTACGATACCGCTTGAAAGCAGCGAAATCTGAAGGATTTTTAGTCCTTAGAAACTTTTTAAACATTGTTGTTTTCTTTTTTATCATTTTTATGCAATCTTGGGTTATCCAAGGCTTGCGTGCATTGCGGTCTTTTTTAACAATGATTTCCTTGAAATGATCGAAATACACGCGTTTGAGTATAGCCATAAATGTGTCGTAGGCTTCGTCAGCCGTCTGAGAAGTGTATACGTCACGCCAGTTTATGTTCGAGATGGTGGAATAGAAAGCACTCAGTGTTAGGGGCGTGACATTCTGCCGTGTTACATTTGCTGGTCACTCAGTCTTGACAGCGAAACAACAGAACATAAATTGTTAAGTGGTCGCTGATGTCATTGCCCAATACACCAGCTGATATTCTGTCTAGGTTTATATTTGCAACAAACATATCAATGAGCGTTGCCGAGTTCGGTGTCACGCGTGTGGCTGATTCTGTTACCATAGCATGGCCGTTTGATTCAATGGTCGAAACAAGCGAAGTTTGAACTGGCGATTGCTTTAGAAGGTCGATATTAAAGTCACCACCAAGAATTAATTTTAGGTTATTGTCATTCACGTAATTCAGTAGCCTGTCAAGATGTGGGAAAAAATTGTTTGCGGAGGAGTCCGGAGGTCGGTACATAACCGAATAAACACAATCATTGGCTGTCACTGTCAAACATTCGATGTCAGTGGAAATAAAAGAGAACGCAGGGACAATGCAGCAATCTAAGTGGCTCTTTGTTAAAAGAACAAGACCGCCTCCTTTTTTGCTGTTTCGATTTAGGAAAAAGGTTTGATAGCCAGGGCGTTTGTACACGTCACATTGAGGCGTGTACCAACTTCTGTCAACATAATAATGTCGAAGGAAAAAAAAAATTCGTCTAGAAAAATCGACAAATCGTCTTCTTTATGGCGAGCTGAACGAATGTTTAAATGAAAACAGCATAGCCTATCGTTGGGAAAACTACTTACGAGGTTATTAACGTCGTTGGATGTTGAGGCCATTGTAACAAACGGTCAGCAATGGTGCAGCGGTTGGTGTTCTTACGTGATCTTGTCAATGTCATGCGCGTTACGAATGTGGACAGTGGACAGAAAGTGGACAGATGACTGCAGTTCGCAACGGTGAGGGCCCACACCCTAAACCTGCCACCTCGTTGCATTTCATAATTTGCTTAGAGAGGTCGCACACCTGGAAAGTGTAAATACTTGACAAGTGTTATCTGAAGGAGTGGTCCAGTGGCTAAGCCTCTGGCAAGGATGCACGGTTAATCACCGCCCCCTGCGGCCGTTTTAAAGCAAAGCTTTCTAGCTCTACCAGCCAACGGTTCTTTTGTGGCGTGCGGTACAACAAACTCTTAAAGCGCCGGAGGCGGCGGCGGGAGGAGGGAGGGGGGCGGAGGGTTTCACTCACGGAGCACATTACAGATGGCGCGACGAATTTCCCCGCATTCCCCGCGCGGGTGTGCGTGCTCGTCGGCGTCGGCGGTGCGACTTTGTCGTCTGCTTCAGCGGCGGTTGTTTTGGCCCTGTTTCGGTGCAGCTTCGCGTCCATTGCGGGGTGCCTTCGCACGGCTTGATTAACTTGTTCGACAGCACCTCCAGGGTAACCCGCACCCGACGGAATTCAGTGGTCGTGGGCCAGACATACGTTAAGGATTGGTTTGCCGTTCGGGAAAACAAAATGTACAAACTCCATACACAGATCTGGCCGCTGGAGAAACGCTACCTTTTGCGCACTTCTTTCCACGAATGGGACCCAGTTTTCTAAATTGGTGATTACCAATACGGTTGTGTTTTAAGAGGTATTACAAAAGGCGAAAGTAGCAACATGTTCTGATAAATATGAATTATAAAAGTTCACCCAGCTTTCTCGCAATTCTCAAACTTACTAAGCTAACTAGTTTAAATCGGTATAAACGGGAATCACTAAGCTCACATGCCGCAATGTTTCGGTGTCTGCGCTTGCGTCGCGCGGAGGGCCCCAAGCTACCACATCAGGATGGGCTATGTTCCGCTGTCTCATCCTTCGAAAGACACTCCTCTCCGTTTTCTCCCTCCCGACTCACGGCCGGGCTACAGCGGCGGCGTCCGCTGCTCTAGCCCGGCCGTGGCCGACGCTGCTGCTGCATTCGGGACGCCACCCCCGCGAATTCCAAGTAACGGCTGGCAGAATCTCTGGTTTCGCTCTTTGTAGAGCCACGTGGGTGAATTCAGATGACGTCGCATGGGCAATTGTTGTGGGTGTTGGTTAAAGCTTTGCTTTCCAACCACCTTCACAGCGTGGATTGGAGCCAATTTTCTTCTAATCTGCATATTGATCGAAAACAACTATGTGTGCTGATCTGCAATATACGAATGAAATAGTCAACTGTTCCGCCCTGCAATAGGCGCTGCTCCTCATAGCCCACGCATAGCATCAAAAACCGCCAACATTTCTCGAAAAGTGCGTTTACGCGTGAGAAGGAATACTGAAGGCTTGGTTTTAAATAATTCCGCAAAGAGTTAAAACACCAATTATTTCTCCTGTCCTTTGCTGCCTTCAGCCATGAAATAAGCATAAAACTACGAGGCAGTTTTGTCTGGACGTCAGTTCCAACCAAACTCCTCATCGCTGCGACGGTGGTGAGCGCCGTAGTGATCATTAGTTTCTTACGATGCGTACGCGGGTAGGGTTGAACCAGCCATTTCTCGCCTTACCTTGACGTCATTAGTATGTTACAAACCATCAAAGTGTATCACCGGAATACTGCTAACAAGGTCATACAGTCAAACCTTGTCAATACGTACCCGCCTAATGTATAATTGCGGTTTAAACGTAGTTGCGAAGATTCCCCATCTAGCCCCCATTGAACCCCATGTGTTGGGTGTCCGCTTAAGCTGTGGCCGCTCACTGCCCATCAAACGATTGGTGCGTACTTTTTTCTTTATTGTTCTACACGCACAGGCACAAAATCGGAAAAAAATTCACCCCACCTCCCCGAAGGGAATCGTGAGGAAATGCGAATGCACCGGGATCGGCCCGGCGCCGCTTGGTCTCGGCCTCGCGCCTCTTCACCTGAGGATCGACCGAGCGAACGGGAGAGTGGGGCGAGCGTCGAGAGGAGAAGCACCGAAGCACCGTGCCTACCCTCGCCTACACTCTCCCACACACGCGGGAGCTCCGGCGAGCTCCCGCGATGCGAGCTCCCTCACACGCCCGAGCGCGCTCCTCCTCTCCACTCACTCGCCGCTGATCCGCCCGCACCACCTGCTCCGGTTGCTAGGGGAGAGGAGGAGAGCGCGCTCGCTCGCAGCTGTTGCTATGGGAGAGGGGGTGAGAGCGGAGAGATAACACCTGCGGGCGCGTGGACGCCGCACGGCGCCTGACATGGCTCGACTAAGAAATGCATTCGCATTTAAAATCTCATATGCGCAGACGTCCGATGCTCGACTGCGACCCCCGGACGACAGTCGCTATAATGACGTTAAAACATGGAAACCACGACGTATTTCTTCCTCACACATGTGTTGTCGATTGCAGCGCGCAAAGGCACTGCCTTCGAGATAAGCTTCACCGTGGCCGACAAGTGGTGGATCAGCTACGCGTGAACCGTAGGGCTAAGGAGGGAGTTGCCGCAGCTGGTGCCCTGGACGCCGCGCCGCGTATTTCCAAACATTTGAAAGGCCGCTAGGGGGCCGCAGGATGTAGATGCATCTCACGTCGGCTCTCGTTCTTGTGCTACGTACCGTTTCTGCTGCTGAACATCGCACCAAGCATCAAGGTTGGACCTACGAGAAACGCCAAGTCTCGGCGACTCCAGGAACACCTTCATCTTGAATATTGGAGCCCGTAACGGCCAGCTACGACCCCTCAAAGTTGCGACCACGCCGCCGGTCACGCCAGGCCTAACAGGCCTAGCGACGCTGCCTCGCCGGCCGATGCAACTGCTGCTCGCGACCACGCCAGCTGCGGTGCGCCGCCGCTGCCGCGTAATTCCCAATAATGGAAGCCGTCGTTGAAGGTAAAGAAATGGACCCGGCGGAGTTCCAGAAGCCCGGATGGGCCACCATTCGCCACCGGCAACAAGCCTTCAAGCTGCGAGGCAGACCCCTGCGCAGACCACCGCTACTCCTGGGACAGGGGCACACCGCAACGCG
>JABSTR010003853.1:0-32293 GCA_013339765.2 Haemaphysalis longicornis | reverse complement strand
CATCGAACCCACTTACGTTACTTTCTGCCACATGAAAGGAATTCATGGGGGTAATGATTACAGAAATGCTGTATGAATTTGTTTTGTTTGTCCCGAAAATTCCAGAAATCTGAACAAGAAAAAAAATCGATTATCAAATTCTTCAAATTTTTTTAAGGGCCATGTGAGCTTTTTTACTGGTTTTTATAGACACTGCACATTCAAGTGCTTGTTTAAATAGTTGTAATGCGTTGCTTTATTCATTCTTGTAAACCTTTGTAAACATGACGCGTGCAAAAATTATTTTTTTACTATTTTAAACACTGCATTGTACGGGCGACAAATTTCCTATTATGTGATAGGCCAGTATGCGCACTGTTTTGGTTTACGTCCATAGAGGTGATTCCAGCCCAGATGTTCGTCAGAGCCCAAATTATCACACGAACAAACTATGCCAGCACACAAACACGCAGTCGACGCACTGCTTGTTTGTAGCTTTCCTGTTGCTTTAAAGACAGCCGTATGGTTCAACCCATCGAAGGCAGCAACGAGCAGCATTGAAGGTGCAAATTGCAACTCCCCTAAGAACCGAGAACTCGGTAAACCAAGCAGGCTGACTAATTGCCATTTACGCCGCACCAACTTTGTTGCAAACAATGAATTGGCATTTCAGCAAGGAAGCCGCAAGGCAAGGTCGTGATATGCCACTTCGTCCTACTGGTTTATTAGCACGGGTGCCGGGATTTTTCAGCCATTCTTCATGACATTTGTTCAAGGAAGTTACGAGTCAAATATTTTCTTGTATCACGTTGTGGAATACTCAGCCCTTGTGCTACTTGGACGAGGTGAGTTAGCTCACGGTCGTTATTTTTTTAGATGCGAAGCGTCTCATGGTCGGGGCTATGTCCCTCCCTTGTTGTTGCGCCGTCCACACCCCCACTGCGCATGCTCGGCTTGCTGAACGCCCGGTGGTGTCTTACCCTTTAATGGCTCCTGGAGCGACAGTGTTGCCGGTGTCTTCCTGGGCCGAGCACGAGACGAGCACGCTTCACGCGCCTTCGACGTTTCATCGTCGTCGGCAGCATCGTGCAAATCAAGGCTGGCGCTTATGTTCCCAGACAGATTTAGTGAGGACTGTTATCAATGCAATGAAAAAGCCACCCTTTTCCACACCATATGGAATTGCCCAGTTATATGGCCAACAGAGAACAATACACCTCATTCACTAGAAACGTGGGAGGCGACTCTGGCCAGCGAGGCCTTGGAAGACCAGCGCCAGCTGATCGACAGGGCCTGGGCCGGGGCACAAGCTTCTGGGGACCCCTGGAAAGAGGACTCCACCCACGTTTCTCCCTTTAATCCCTTCCCCAACCTCAATAAAGTTTTACTGAACTGAACTGTCGGCGAGTCTCGGCGGGCCGTGAATACAAGCAGCCCACAACCATCCGGGGAACGTGCATCGACCTCATCTTCAGCAACTTTAGGGTTCATCCACTACAACAGCCCTTGACTTTACATTTCACAGACTATAAGGCGGTCATAAACAAAGCGGAACGCCAACCACAGCTCGACGTCACCTACGTTGAACATGATGATGATAATGCCTAAATAAAGACAAACGCATACCACGTACAACGTCTCTCTCTCTCTCTCTCTCATATCTCTCTTCTCTCTCTCCTCTCTCTCTCTCTCTCTCTCTCTCTCTCTCTCTCTCTCTTTTAATGCATCTCCACTCTAACACCCCCCCCCTCCAATAAAATTACTCATCTTCCCGTAGGGGAACCCTGAGTAGTATGCGAAACAGCCATGGGGTCAACGCAATTTCCCATTTCGTAGTTCCGGTAAGTAAAAGTGTGGTAGTTACCATGGAAAGCAAGCGGTAAATATAACGGTAGCTACGTACCTCAACCTAACGGAAACGACGACGAACTGAAAACTAATGAGCACTTGAATCGACCCCATGGCTGCTTCGCATACTACTCAGGTTTCCCCTACGGAAAGATGGTGTAATTTTTTTTACCTGCGGTATTTTTTGCAGTGCCACCAGAACGTAATCATTTTTTCCCGGCGGTCTGATGGAGCTTCAACGTCTTTCCAGATGACCTTGGGCGACGAAAACAGTGGGATAGCGCTGTGCAGTCTTGCGTCCTAAATCTTCTGTTAGTATTGCCGGGGAAATCACGTACACCGCTCCCTAAAAGCATCTCCTGCGTAACCGCATTCGTAATAACAGTGGCAAAGGGCCAAGAATTCGCTGGCCGTGGTATATAGTCCGTGCTCTTAGCAAAAAGGCTACCGCAGCCGAGATTTTACACACGGCCCAGTTTTTCCTATGTTCTCATACTTCACCTGCGGCCTTCATTGTCATATCAATGATTGATGCTGATTGATTGATTCGATTAGTAGGGCTCCTTGACCACCTGCGGACTTTAACTGCGCCGCGTACTCCTTTAACCCGCGACTTCGTGCTGCGGCTTCTACCGCGGCAGTCATATCACGGATTCCGGGCATTCATGGGCCTCAGTTAAGCTAGCGGAGGAGCATTAGCACCACACCACTCCCTAAAGTGAAGGTGATAGCCAATGAAGTATTGCCTATGCCTGGTGATAAACCTAACAAAATCGTGAGACCTGGTTTGTTCCCTCGAAATCAGGGATAAGCAACACTAATGCATTTTTATATATTTCCGGGTTGCTAATACTTGTTTGTTAGCAAAATAGTCGAAAAGAGTTTTTACCAACGAAAACTTAAATATTTGACAAAATTTAGGCTGTTACCCCTGAGCAAGCATTTCGGCCCGTTTTCTATCCGGCGGTTCCACAAATTATTTCAATGAAGCAATTAAGGCCTAATAATATAGCTAGGTCCATTGAGATACCGAAATCTTTTTACGCCCTTGTTTACAAATTTTTCCTTGAAAGCCGTCATTGTGTTGGCCAATCCAGCACAGCTTTCAAATTAAATTTCGAACTGTCTAGTTTAAGCAGTTTTAAATGGTCCAATACAACGCAATTTCCCCTTTTTCAAGATCTATTACCAAAGGCTTTCCCCAATTTTCGGCCGTTTATATTTTAACTCACGATAAAGGAATAACCCAAACTGATGGATTATTCGAAATGTACATTATATTAATACAGCTCCAGTATCTAAAATGATGCCAAATTTATGCTGCACACCAAATTCGGCTTAAAATATATCTCATACATTTTAAACGTTTTAGCCACCATAATATTCTACGAATGAAAGCTTCCAAGACTGCATTTATGATATTTTCATTCAACTACAACCAACGTCTTAACATGAATAACTATGCCATATTTCACCGGTCACTAAGACATCAAAGTTGATAGGTATCTCCTCGGATCAGCACGTCCAAGCACCACTGACATTACTTTTTGCAAAGAAAGTTTACAAGGAAGACTAGAACGATGATGAGACGATACAGACGTACGCCTCTATCGACTCATGATAGTCGACAGCATCACCTCTTTTGCCCGGTCCCAGCCCTCGTCTTCATTGCGCTAAGTCTCCAATTAAATACCAACCAAATCGTCCAAAACATTGTCTTAGTGTACTAACTTGTATTGTAGTAACAACGTGCTTCATTTCAGCGAACTGGTTCGGTACGTGATTTAGTCGAACCGGGACTGAACCGAAAGGAAATAAAATAGATAGAACTCTGACCGTTATCAAACTACACTATGTGTGTGTGCGTGCGTGCGTGCGTGCTTGTGCTCGCTTGCATGCGTGTGGATGCGTGCATGCTGCTGTGAAGGTGCCTTGCCGATCTCGTGGCCGTGCGTCGCAGAGCTGAGCGATGAGATAGAGATAATTAGAAGGATAAGAATGGGTTGGAGTGCAGGCATTCTCAGATAATGAATAGCAGCCTACCATTGTCCCTGAAGAATAAAGTGTATGAGAGCTGCATCTTACCGGTACTCACCTATAGGGGGCGGAAACTTGAGGCTCACTGGATGGGCTCAACTTAACTTAAGGTTGACTCTGCGATCAATGAAACGGAATATGTTGGGTGTAACATTAAGAGACAAGAAGAGAGCGGACTGAGTCAGGGTACAAAAACGTGTTAAAGACATATTAGTCGACATTACAAAGAAGAAATGGGTGTGGGCAGGGCATGTATTAATACGAAAGCAAGACAACCGTTGGTCATAAAGGGTAACAGCATGGGTCCCCATAGAAGTCAAGCGAGGCAGGGGGCGGCTGAAAGGTTAGATGGGCAGATGAGATCAAAAAGTTTGCGGGGAGAAATTGGTCGCCGTTAGCACAAGACCAGAGTAACTCTGGATTTATGGGAGAGCTTTTTAACCTGCAGTGGGCGTAGTTAGGCTGATGATGGGGATGATGATGAAGCTGAAACGGAAGCAACAGCATTGCTCTCGACACTTTTGGTCACCACTGCAACCACTGCCGGATGGGCATGTGGGATAGTGGCGATTTTGGCTGCTCCAGGCATCCTGGCGGGAAAAAGTGTTATTTGCAGAACACATTCGTTGCCGAAAACAGACACCGCTCCGGAGTCCCATTTGCGGTGCATCCGAATACTTCAAAGAAGCAAAGGCCCTGAGCCTTTTGCGTGCTTCTGGGTAGGAGGTGCCCTGAGGTATTTTCGGGGTGATAATTTTCGTTTCAACTTTCAATGTTTCACACGTCCTCGAGTAGGCTCGGAACTGGCCATTGCTTTTCCGGCGTATAATCTCAGTGGTGTTGCAATTGCTTGTGTGATTGGTGGGTTCAGAATATTTTTGCGCACGTTGTTAGTTGGTTCGACTGCGCTGGTTTAAAACAAAAGGCGTACTAAAAATGACACATACACTTGAAGTATAGACATGCGCACTGACAAATGTGTCTGTATGGTGTACTGGGAATGATGTATAACCACCCGCCACCAGGCGCTACTCAAACGTTGTTAATCCACGGCAGTTTTTACTGACATGCACATACCGTTGGTACATAAAGCACCGGCGTGGGTTGGGGACATACGGACGGGCAATAGATCGAAGAAAGCTCGAACAGATCGAAGAAGAAAGGAATTCAGTTCAATTTTTCAGTTCAGTTCAGTTCAGCTCAACACGGTGTTGAGCACACTGAGTCGGATAAGCTGCGTCGACAAGATATTCTGTAAATCCTGGTTTTCCTGTATTTCGGTGCTGTTTTCGCTGCCGGCGCCGACCGCTGTCGCCGCTCAAATCGAGCTCATTATTTCACGACCGTCCGCCTCCCTGACCGGAAGTGGAATCCACTGCGCCAACAAAATGAGTAGAGGTTGATCGAAATAAGCGGTATACTACATTGAGACCTACCTTTTGTGTCACATCAATGTTTTCTATTTGATTTAAAGAATATCTGGTTGGGCATTTTTTGAATAACAGTTGCGCAGTAAGGTTATGTGAAACCCAACCATAGCTGATCTCCAGGAAGAGCACTGTCTAGGGTTGAAAACCGACCGAAAATTTGTGCCCGGCTGCGACTGCGATTTCACCCTGCGGGAATAGTGCTTACCGTACTTCTGTTTTACGACTTACGCTAAAAACGTTCGTTGATACTGATTCCTTGTTACCTAATAAACGTTCCGTAACCCCACTTCTGCTTTTAACGGAGTCTATATTTTCTACATGCGTTCCTGGTCGTACAGCAATATGCAGTTTTCAACTCCCGCAAACAAATTGTCGCCAAAGCGAATGACCGAAACGTCGTAAGCCGAAACATGGATCGCTTGCATTCGCCTGTATAAAATGCATGAACCTTACTATGTATATTAAACTGTAAGAACGAACTGAACAGAGATGCATTCTTTGTGACACGAATGTTGTACGGGCGCAGTTTTCGCTTCTCGGTCTATTCCCGACTACTCAGCGAGCCAGTCACACCACGCGGACTTTCGATCAGCCGACGTGTTACTGTACCGTCGGCGTCGTGTGAAAAGACGGCCTGCAAACTCGGAAGTCATCGTCGCCGTAGTACCATTGTCGTGTCGTCCTAACCAACGCGCATGAACTGGAAGCGTGCTAATAGAGTAAAAACGATAAATATGAACGAACACGATAGTGTTAAGCGTGCTGCCGGGAGCGCTAATAACCCAAACGCGCCGACTTGAGCCGTCGACGCTGAGCAGGCGACGCTTCTCTTCGCCGAAAGTTAGACAAAAGCCCTCCAGTGTCAAGATTTCTGCTTCGTACATGCGGGGGTGATGGCGCAGCCCAAAACCCACAGGAAAGGGTGGAAGTGCGGCAGGAAACACTGCAACAAAAATGCGAGCTTTCCGCTTCACCGGTTTTCCGTTAAAGAAGCTTCTGGTATCTATTTTACATTTAGTGTGGCACCTTACTGGTCTGTAGGAGCCCCCGAATGCTAAAAAATGCTAGCTCAGTTTGGTGCAAAGTTGCTGCGATGTGCCCTAGCCGGGCTTTTCTCTTTTCCGTTTTGTTCACAACACGAGACACACATTCTATAGTCAGGACTGCTTTAGGTGAGTAGTAAAGCCCCTCCATACGGTTCTCGTTTGACCCCAAAAGCGTCCGTAGACATGATGAAGGAGCTTTAGGGAGAAGGTTGTAAGGAAAAGTAGCTGAGTTTGTTACGCTACGCCGGAAGAACAGCTTTACGTGTGTACTGGCATTCCCTGCTTGCAGCAGTAAAAAAGGCGAGGGGGAGATGAACTTTTTTCCCTGTCGAACGGAAGCCGTTAGGGCGACTTCAGGAGAGCAGCGAGCTCGCCAGCCCACCTACGGAAGAAAAGGGCTCGCGATAGGGTATAATTGCGGGGACAAAAGAGTTTACGACCATGACAGTCAGCAACTGCTTTCAGCCACACAGCCGGAGGCCCATTAACCCAGTTGCAAGAGAGAGGGCGTATATCTATTGCGTTGATCCTTGTGCTCATTCTGTCATTTTGGATGAACATGCCGGAGGCCCGCGGGGTTGAACCTTATTATCATATTCACCAGAAAATTGTTGTTTGCAGTCAATGACATCCAGCTGTAGCAAAGCTGTAAAGCGGCAGCTCTAACACGCGCGAGAACTCAGGCCACTACATCATTCGAAAATGTGGGCCGTTTTCTGGGCCCACCATCTGTTTTTTAGTCTCCTGTGGCCAACCGCTGTCTCTAAGATTGCCATTGCGCGACGTTTCGAGCTGTCATGTTCGTTTCCGAGACGAGCCCACCGTGCAACCAAAGTTCTTTCGATTTTCCTAAAAAGTACACGACTGGACCAGTGTCTATAAACAACTCTGTGTAAGCATGTGGATCATGGATCCTCATCGCCATCATGTCTTTCATTATTGCTAACCTTTCTTAACGACCTTAAGTAGAAAGTCATCTGTATTTGCCAGGCTAACATACCCAGACCCAATAAAAAACGTTCTCTTTCTCTTCTAGATGATGACGATGACGATAGCGGTTCTTGGTGAGTAATTCTTGCATCCACTTTTTCTTCTTCGTGTCTATCACTTCCGCAGAAGATGAACGCTCAGAGGATACACAAAAACTGTCATGCTATGTCACGGTCTCTATCGGTGCGTGAGAATAGCCGCAGGAAATAAACCGGCGTTTGGCGTCCAATTCCATCAAGATGGCTCTAGAACTGCAGTCTTTCCCCAGGTACAAGTCACTGTCATTTCACTTGCCCATGTTATCAAAAGGAATAAAACGCATCTCAAGCCAATACCGAGGCCTGAAAGAATATGGGACAATCAGGCTAATGCAAGCATTTCTACTTAGCCGCATCACACATTCCACCTGACCCAGAAACCAAAAGAACGAGAGAGTCGAAGCACTCATTCGAAAAGCTTACGAAATAGGGTTTGGCTTCCTCTTTCAAACCTCCATTTCCCCTTTCCTTCAATTCAGAATTTTAACACACTGAAGAACTTCTGGAAGGTCAGCGCATCAGACAGCTCACCAGACACCTCGTCACCCCAATCGGATAGTACGTGCTCGAGACCTTGTGTTAACCGTCCGCAGCTGCTTCACAAGCCACTCAACGCATTTTTTTGAAAAGACAGTAGGCTTACTAGTTATACAACAGATGAGAACAGAAGAAATTTGTTAGTCTTTCTGCACGTACTGTCCGGAGCAAAAGTCTAGATTCAACTCAAGTGGCTGTCGAAATTCAATGCAGCGACACCATGCGACGGATCATCTGCTGCCGCAGTACTCTTTGTGCGGAATATTTTGTATTCACGCTGATTCGTCGGCTCGCTCAAGTTGATATACTATTCGTAGTTCTAAAAACTAAACGGTATGGTTATTGTTGCGCACGTGTAGCATTTCCTTAAAGAGTTCTTGCCGTGCAAGCCTGACAGGTACAATTGGCGCACAGGGTGTCTAACAATAGTCATTTTTACAGCGCAGCTATATGCATCTAAGGCGCAGCAGATTACCCCTGACAACAAGCGATACACTCTAGAATCGCTCGACAGTATAGCGCCGACTTACGGCGTCCACTCCACTACCCCGGATCCGAAAAGTGTGCATCACGCCTTCATTGTTTGGAAACGATTCATAGCAAAATAACAGGAGGTCCTACGGCCCTTATATTCTGTGTAAGAATGCTTCTATTGCCATTTGAAAAATGTAGCATAGCTTGCACTAGTGGTACAAGGCTGGAGAAACAGCAGGGCTGCCTTTCTTCCATCTTCAAAGACCCGGCCATTGCACCTCATAAGAATTTCCGAACTTTCCACTGAAAGTTCTCCATGACTCGCGGGCCCGGGTGGTTTCCTCTGCCGGCTTTCACATCTTTCCCAAAGTGGACCGCGTTACCAAGCCGCAGAACCAGCGTCATCCGGTTTCGCGTACTCGGCATGTGCAGCGCGAGCTGTTGTGCGCCTACAACTTCAGGCATGAACCCACGTGAACTGGAGGGAGGGAGAGCACGCGAGAGATCGCACAAAGAGCGCTGGGCAGAGAGTTGTAGAAGGCCGAGCGGTACCGCCGCACCCCATGACGTCATAGCTAGGCGGGGCTTGGCGCCGCCTACCCGGCTTGGGGAATGTCGTGCCGGGGGTCGCGTGCCGGAGGATTATCTTGTCCACGTTTCGTTTTTTGCAAATGGGACCAGACCAAGCTCAATCATAAACAGCTTTTTTAAAATGTCTTCAAAACAATCAATTTGTGTTTACAAGAGCGGCCGACTTTAGGGGGATCGATGTAAGCTTGGTCTTTGTAAGCCAGCTTTTCCCCATATTGTCTTGCACTCGGAAGCATTGCCATCCACGGAGGCGGTACGATTACAGCAAACTGCCCCATCTCTTGAGTTGGAGCGAACGCATCCCGAAACATATTTATGACTTTGAGCCGCTAAGACGACTCTACCAGTACGCCTTTTATTCACTTGAAATCGGTTTTGCTTACAGTTGCGTGTTATACGTTACAGAATTACTGTGTGCTTTAATGCACGGCCTTCTACATAGAAATCATGGTTGCAGAAAACGGCTGTATCCTTTTCCTGGTAATAGCACAGGAAATTGTATGGACAATGACCCTTCCGACGATAATAACGATTACGCACCATAGCTTGGCTGGTTGTTTCTTCTCGAAGTCGAAGGGCAGTGAATTTCCTTAACATTCACTCAACAAGAACAATGCTTCAATCTAACAAGGGACTGAGACACGTATTGGTATACTTTTGAGACTCAGATTGTCTGGGAATCACAGCAAGGATCAGAAGGTGTAACCAAAAAGGAAAAAAAAAACGCACGTGTCTAGAGTGCCGTCCGACGGCACTCTAGCTGATCGTTGTAGGCATGGCTAGAGTGCCGTCCTACGACATTCGAATATTTATCACTAGGCTAGCACCGGCCAAAGAGTCTGTCGTTGTAGTGTAGAGGATCCGTCTTAGCTTCTTGATCTCAATAGTCAGTGGTTTGAGACAGGCTGTTGCCTGTTTTTTTTTTTTCAATATTTAATTGAAGTGTAATTTTTTATGCCTGAAGGTTAGTTTTGGTGTTTAAATGATTTCTTTGTGTGCCTTAGCGTTATATTATGTTATGTTTAGGTTAGTTCCTAGCCTTACGTTATAAGAGCGATGTACTTGCCAGACGTGGCAATTTTTCCACAAAACGCCGGTGGACGTCGATATAGTGGAGTGGCTTATAATACCGTCGGACGGCACTCTAGACACGGCCCAAAAAGTAAAGGCAGCACCCGCGTTCATTTAGTTAGGAACGCTCGTTGGGTTGGTTCTTACGAAAGTAAGCGAAACATCAAACCACCACGCCGGAACGCACGCCGATCAACGAACGCCCGCGCAGCTCCCCTGCCGTGGTTTGAACCGTGGCGACACCGATCGGAGCGGGCGGAAACTATAATGGCAAACTGTTTGCATGGCGACGCAGTGAAACATCCCCCTCGCGAGGGGCACGATCAAATGCAGAGCATTTCCGGGGGCGCACGACGTTAAGTAGTTTGCGTTACGTTAATGTTGTTGCACTTGTGGCAACTGCTGACGAGAGAGCGCTCGTCAGCAGTAATTTGAATGAGTCAAGGATATAAGGCGCGTTCGTAGCCTCCCATTCTGTGTCGGCTTTGTGGCGCAGTGGGTAGAGCACCATGTACATTGCGTTCCGCCCGCAGGGTCGAGGGATCGAAACCAGGCGCCGGATAGTATTTTTTTATATAGTGTAGGGGGAGGGGTGCGGACTACGACTACGGACGCCTACGGACGTCAACGCGGGTGACATCGTGAGTTACTGAAATGGTCTGCATTTAAAAAAAACGGTGGAGCGATTACATGCCCACAGATAACCAAAAATTTAGCTGGTCGATGGGACCACCTCTGAAGAGACGCGTAACATGTGCAGCCAAAGCGACACCGTTCTGTTCCTCCGTTGAACACATGTGAGCACACTAACAGACCGCACTGCTTGTGTCTCAGCAGCAGGCGGTCTTGTGCGTGTGGCGCTGCAATGCGCTTGGGCCGCTATTCGCGCGGAATACAGGCTTTAGCTCCTATCACTACATATGAGCGCGTTCAACTGTGTTGATAATGGCGATTGGATTTTTATGGAAAAAGGCCGGACTAAGCGTGTACCGTTGTGTCCTCTGGATTACCGAGTTGAAGTCTAGCGTGCTCTTCATGCCGAGTAATATTCGCTAGCACCAAGAGCTCCTAAGATAGAAAACCATCTTGCCAACTTGTCCTCTAATAGCTGAGAAAGCCGCCCTTACAATACAGTACTTACCATTCGTGCTGTAAAACTTAAACCCAAACGCAGCAATAGGGGACGAAGGGTGGAGATGCCACTGTGCATCTTTACACTCCTTAGAATCAGCTATTTTTCTTTATTATTCCAAATTCCTGCGGGGCCAGCCACACGTTTCGTTTTGGAAGCAAACGAAGAAGATACGCTCGAGTAAAGCACACATGGATGTTGGCCGGCATCGAAAAAGGCCGAAAACCAAGTGCCTCAGAAAAGAAATGGAAAGCCACTGTTAGGATAAGCTCTTTATGGCTAACGACAGGCCAGTTCAAAGACTGTCCTAGAAGAAGACGAAAAGGAAAGTTACAAATAACCACACTTATAGATCACAATAACGAGCATAAAGCGATATAGTAATTAGCATAGGTCCTGAGGCACTTTTTTCCAGTACATCGATTGTGCTCAACTTCACTGTGTTCCGAAATCTAAACCTAGAAAGAGAGAAGCATACAAAACCAATACCAGCGTAAAGGCCACACCAACGAGTGCGACCCCTAGCGGCAACGAGTGCTAGCTCTACCATGCACACATCACGAGCGTCCAGTCCGCACATTACTCGTCAAACTTTTTGGAGGTTCTCATTAGAGCGACCGGTCTCTTTTGTGCGGGCACTGGCTGCATCGATGGCCGCCACTCTACCGGCTCCAGCTCAGGCTCCCGCTTCAGCTCCGGCTCGGCTCCGGCAGCGACGGAGGAGGACCGCACTGTGCTTCAGCTCCATGTCGCTGGACCTCGGGTACAACTGGCTGCCCGGCGTTCTCGTGTGCTCCAGCGCTTTCGGTGAGGATCATAAATGACTGGGTTCGAGACATGCGCCTGGATTCCGGTGGAGAAAAAGCTGAAAAAGACCCAGCAGACGTCTGGTCTGCTCGGAATCCGGGAGCGACAGCTCCAGGGTCCGCGTATGGCACCGGCCACCGGCTTTGTGCTGCGACTTCTGTCGCATGCTTGCCGGGGAGATCACGAGGGGAGGCTCTGAGCTGCGGCTGTTCCGATGAATGGTGGGCCTGGGGGATAAGAGATGTCAAGAATATGGCAAAAACAAAATTAGCCTCATATCCGCTCCTTTGTTACAAATATCATTGAAAGAAGATGGCCTTCGGCCGCCCCTGGCAGTATTCACTGCACCCATGCTCCTCGAAAGATGAATGCGATGAAGGTTTGCTCAATTCCATTTTCCCCCATTATGCATCCTCTAGCGCCTTCTGTTGGAACCTTTCGTTTCATTTTTAAAGACGATAGTCTTTCTTGGGCTACTTCAACCCAGAAATTTTGGTCTGTCTGTATGTCTGTCTGTCCGTCTTTCTGTCTGTGACTCGATTCAGCCACCCAGCCAAAGTAATATGCGTACTGCGCAATAGTCTTATATACTCACAGCCAAATGTGAGCGTCTAAGCCCGGTTTATATGTGCAAACTTGTCAACTTTGCTGAACATGAACAAGACATTACGCAAATATAGGACTGAAAATTAATACACAAGGGATATTTACAGTGTTCCTTTATTTAAAAAAGTTTAGTTTTTTGGTAGCAAATGATATTCTACATCAACTGCAGAAAACCGCCGCCTGCTGTTGCCCGCGCCACCTCCTGGCGGCATATGAGAAATCACGCGGCAACAGCAACGAATTCCACTAGCTCGGTTCCACGTTCTGCTTGGAACACACATGGAGCACGGCAACGCAGTTCAATAAACCTTGAAGTCGGCCGCCTCGATTCACGCGCGTCTCCGCCGTGCTGCAGCGCTGGCATCGAGGAATTCGGCCTGTAGCAGTGGAACGCGGTAAATTCAAATCGCCTTGAGCAAACCTTTAGTGTGTTTACCTTGGGATGAACGCGACGGTACAGGAAGAGCATGAGAGATGAGCGGGAAAGCAGAAGGGGGCATTTCCTTGGCAAATGTCTACAGAGACTATCGTCTTTTGACGACATTTGCAACGAAAGGAGCAGATACGCGGCCAATTTTTTTTCTTGGTGCAGTTTGGGTTCGAGGTCGAGCTCTTCTTTTAGTTAGTGTTTGTTTTTAGTGACTTACCGATTTGAGCTGGTTCTTACTTTGCTATATAAAAGTAAGTCGAAGCGTATTACTAATTACAATATTGCTCATGCTCCCCCTTATGTACTCACATTGTTTCCAAACAATACTTGTTTTTTTTGCGCTGAATAATTGTGGTGTGTATGAGTCGAGGCAGCAGTTTAGGAAACGTCTGTTCTAATATATATATATATATATATATATATATATATATATATATATATATATATATATACACATATATATCGTGTTGAAGGGTTCTTTCAACCGTTCTCCCCTGGGCGGTTTACACCTGCCTAACTCACAGCTATCAACTCACAGTTAAATGCTTACTTAGGAGCGTCGCTTGTAAGTTAGTGCAATAGTTGAGTACTTATATATTGTCAATGCGCCACTTGATGGTCAATATGGTTCAAAGGCCTTCGCAGGGCCATCGAACTGGCCTTGCCGCATAGGTGTGAATGGAGTGGGAGTTCAAGCAGGCAAACAAACAGACGGACGGTCAGACACACCGAAAGGCCCACCAACCTGTTCGCGTCTAAGTAGCCAGGGAAAGGCTAGCGGCTTTAGAAAAGCAACGCTGTTTTCTCGCGTTTTGGCACTGTATGATAGCAAACAATGCGCCCGCGAAACGTTGATGCATCAGCTGCAACTATGTTTAGCCCAACAAATGTTTTTAACCCCCGGTAATGTGTACCCTGCTTTTAATGAGTCAGTGCTTCAACTTATATGAGTAGCATAGTAATTAGCGCTAATTGTAAACCTAACTGCGGGGCAAACGAGAAGACAAATGACGAACGATGTGTTAATGGGGGATTACCGCAAAAGTCAAAAAGAGGCGTTTAGTGAAGGGTGTTGGAGGAAGAAGACGACACAGTTTTTGCGTGATTCGTCCAGGATGCAAGCCGCAGCCCATCCTCTCCTCGTGTATGTAGTGTAAATATTATACATTTTTTTCTACCGCATCCTTGCTTCGTAACAATATATTGCTGCCTTAGGTGTTGCTTTTTGAAGAAAAGTATTGTACAAAAAACGAGAACGCAGAAGCGTGAGCTCTTCCTGCATGCCGATTCCTGCCATACCTGCATATATTCTACAAACAGCAAGGTTTCCTCACAGACTTCAATAGTGGCATGAAAAAATATTAAAATAAGAAGCATCCCTCTGCTGGACGCACGGTTAAAACAATAAGATCTGTGTTAAAACTCCATATCTTCCTCTTTGTTTCATATATTTGACGCTGGTTCATTAGAAAACAGGATGATATGTATAATGCAGTGGTGTCGGCGCATCTTTTGTAGCGTGCGCTACACTGGCCGAGGTTGAGCAGTTTCGCGTGTCTCCTGGAGAGCCGTGCTGCGCATGCGCGAGGAACAGTGACGTCACACGGCGCACAGAACGTTGCTCGCGGCCCGGCGTCTCTCCACACCCAACCCGCTTAGCATTTTCGCCGACCTCCATTCTGCCCGTGTCGGCCCGGTCCACGTGATTATCATGCGAGGGGTGGGCGGCTGTGGAACGATGGCTCGTGCGTCGCAGCAACACCGGCGTGCGCCTGTGGAACAAGCTTAGCTCTGGGGCGATTGCTGGCGCTGTGGCGGAGCCGCTTGTGTCACATGCTGCGTATACCGTGTGTGTGTGTCATTGCAGCAGCAGTAAGCTTGATAGCCAAGCTAATCCTAGACAACCAGGAAAGCTAAGAATAGCCAGCTGAACCTTAGCCCAGTCTACGTATAGCCTGCAATAGCAGAGCTAAGCCACTGCTAATTTTTTTGCCTGCCGCCGCCAGCCGCGTTCTGCCATTCAAGACACACGAAGCGCAGTATAACCGTTTGTGCAATCAGTGCGCAGGAGTGACAGCAACGTGCACATATATCGCACACCACATAATTTAACGAGGTTCTAAAATCTAACGCTGCAGAAAATGTTAATGGCAGAAAATAAGCTATTTATGGGCAAGCAAACACTAAGCTTGTGATCAAAATTGTGAAGGCTGATGGTGCTATTGTTACGAGGCCAAAGTCAAAAATGTCGCTGTAAGAGTGCAGGAGGCGATAAAGGGCTGCAGTATTCTCGTGCGAGAGATCGGGTGCCATCATCGTTCTGAATGCATTTTTCGGTGAAGGGGAGGTGCAGGAACCGGCAGCGGATGCGGGCGAGGCAGAAGGTAGGGTCAAGAGGTCGCACTGGTACAATGGGTGAGCCATCGCGATGGTCATGCCACCAGGAATAATTTGTGGACAAGCGCCAAAATTAAGCAAAGGTAGAGTAGTGCGGTTGTTGCAAACACGCACCACGGTGTGCGGAAGGGCCACGTCTCGGCTGAGTAGAGCGTCAGTTTGTGGGGAAAGGAAGTAGTCACCGTCGGGAACAGGAGGAGATGTAAAAAGGAGGACATTAGTAGCAGCTCGCGGGGTGAGACGAATGAGCTCCGTCGAATGTAAGCGAAATTGCACTTCCTCGGGCACACTTTCGGGGCAAGGTAGATCAAAGCTGATGGCGCCTTCCGAACAGTCGATAAGCGCAGAATGTTCAGAAAGAAAATCAAGGCCCAGAATGAGGTCATGGGGGCAGTGGGGCAAAACAGTAAACAAAGCGGGGACTGGGTGACGCGGGCTGTACACATACCGACAACGGTAGGAGAAGATCCATCAGCAACACGAAGAACACGGGATGGGGCAGGAGTGAGCACTTTCTTGAGTCGGCTGCAAAGGTTCGCACTTATCACAGATATGTTCGCGCCCGTGTCAATTAGCGCCTGGACAGGAACTCCATCAACAAGGACATCAAGAAGATTGCAAGGTGCAGGTAAAGCGGGCAGAGGATTTTCGGTCGGAATCGTCGATGCAGCATCACCTCTGAGAGCTGCACGATCTAGTTTTCCGGGAAGAGGCGGCCGGGGCGGGACGGCGACGTCGGACGGCGAGCTTCGGGGGACAGGGACGGGCGACGATGAGGCGAGGACGAACGGCTAAGTCTGGTGAACGAAGCAGGGGCGTCGGCACGGTTGGTAGCACGATCGGGTGAAAATCGTCGGGGAGCATTCTCAGGTCGCCGGGAAGTGTAGTACGAAGTACGGACAGCGTCGTAATGGCGATTGCGGCAGTAACGGGAGACGTGTCCGATACGATGGCAACAAAAGCAAATCGGACGGTCGTCAGGGGTCCGCCAGGCAGCCGGATTGCGGAAACGACGAGGCGTGGTATGATAGATGGGTGCGGGGCTTTGCACAACCGGGTAGACGTCCTGACGATTCATGGCGCAAACCGGGCGAAGGCCGAAGTTGTCGAGTTCTTGGAGGACGACAGCTTGAATAACAGAAATGGATGGGCTGTCACCGCTTGGTGTTGTGAGCGGGGCTGGCGACATGGCCTCAATTTCTCGACGAATTATTCTGGTGAGCGTCTCGAGTGGGGCAGGGGGGGGCGACGTCGCGTGGGCGAAGCAGCACATCGTCACAGGACGAAGTAGCGGCCGTATTCCGAAGGCAGACGAAGTTTTTGGGAATACGGCGGCTTTTGGCTCGCTCCAAGCGTCGGCACTCTGCAATGATGTCATCCACGTTGAGCTGTTCTTGAAAACTAGTAAATAAAAAGCGTCGTCCACAATGTCTTTTAGGATGTGCCCAACCTTTTCTTCCTCAGGTCGTTGCCCGGTCAACCTTGACACACAGAGCACGTACGTCGTGAATATATGCACTGTACGATTCGGTTGAACTCGGACACTAGACGCGAGGTCGTTCTTGGCGGCAAGCGTTTCCAAACGCTGCCCGTAGCTTCTCCTTGAAGACGTCCCAGCTGGTCAATGTCTCTTCGTTGGTGTCGTACCATGTCAGTGCTGTGCTTTTCAGGCAACACGCAGCATTGGCCAACATTACTGTGGAATCCCACCTGTTAAGTCGGCTGACCCGCTCGAACATACGGATCCAGTCATCGGCGTCGACTCCATCGTTGCCGGTAAACATTCCAGGTTCTCGAGGGTGAGACACGATGATGGGGGGAATGGCAGCGCCTGAAGGAGGGTCGGTGCTGTTAGGCATCCTGGATGGCGGAATTTGACGACCGCTGCGGAGTTCCGTGGTAAATGGGAAAAACCCGCAACCTCCACCAAGATGTTACGAGGCATAAGCGCGCAAAAACAGTGTATTGATTGAAATTACAATGCTTAGCAATGCCAGCGGGAAAGTACAGAGACCGGTAGCTGGAAGCTCTTCCTCCTCTTCTAAAGTTCAGCCCAAACGGCACATAGCCGTAGCTACCCTCATCGTCTTCTTTCAACTGTTCCGTGACACTATTATAGAGTCAAATTTAACGAATGATCCAAAACTGGATCATAAAGAATGCGTGCTGTTCTCGTCGTCTTTTTTTCCTCGAGTAATACAGGCTTTCTGTGACCCGCAGTCCCTGGGCTGCTTTAGAATACGCAAACCGGCGCTATTCGTACGCCCCTTCAACACCGTGCCAGCCATGCTTTTCGTTCTAACCAGCTCAGTCGTCACTCTTGATCGCTTTATCAAGCGCGCTACCGCTTCTTTTGTTTTTAACCGGCATCGCCATTCCGTCACCGTCATTACCATTCCAACCTCCATTGCATCGTACTCGTCTCTGTGCTCCTAAACGCGCCATCGTACAACGCGTTCAACAGGCTACGGCACGTGTCAAAAAACTGTGTGACTGTCGCCTCTGGCGGAGAAAGCCTTGCCCCCGCTTCGACTTGACGTCGCCCTAGCAACTGTGTCGGCATCGGTGCGAACGCAGCGTCACCGGGAACAATGCCGCTCTTGGCTCAGTTCAGGCAGACTCTGGTTCAGGTCAAGGTTCTCCGCACGTGCTCTGTCCATATATGCGCTTTTGTCATTTTCATTCAGTTGGTGGGCGCGTTCTGCTAAAATGTTCTGCTAAAATACCCCATTTATGGCGCAGCAATCAAAGTAGTGCTAAAATTGGACGTTGGACCTGCAGAGGCGACGAGCTTTTTAACGCGGTCCCGTACACAGATGAGCGAAATGCCGCCGTGAAAGACACATCGCGACCTCGCTAAGGAGATGAGTAATTTTTTCTGTCACCTGGGGTTCACGATGGTGGTTGCGGCGCCGTGAGCTGCCGCTGCCTTTGGATCCCTTCGAGCGTGTTGAGTGTCGTCGCCGTGGCGTGGATGGCTCGGTGTCACTGGGCGCTCCGGTTTCGGTTGGCCCGCCAGACAATGGCGTCGCTATGGACGTCGTCGAAGACCGCACTACCGAAGGCGTTGCGGTGATCAGCCCTCCCGGATTTTCGTCGTTCGGCCTGCGTGACCGCGGTAATAAAGCTTACAGTGACAGCTTCCTCGTTACCCGCTGGACAAGTACTAGTTTACATTTCACACTAAGAAACTTTCCAGATTGCGCTGCATTGGTATCTGATAACATTCTTCCTATTACGAACTGAAAACGCGCTGGTAGCTTGCTGATAGCTTCGCGCATGCAATGGGCTGTGAAAACCACAAGATCTTTAGACAAGACGAGCAGTGAAAGGCGCCGTCAACTGGGGGGCATTTCAATAAGGTGGTTTCGAATGTCACGTACAAAATAATATTGCACAGTACAGTTTAACATAGTTGTGAATTTAATATAAACTATGCTATAAGCATAGTATAGTTTTTAGCCTACTTGGTTGCGAGCGCAACCACTCTAACTTTACTTGTTGTAGTGAGAACGGAACGAACGAAATGCGAGTACGGTATAACCACAGGTCTTCGTTCGTTACGACTGGGTGTATAAGCTGTGCAGGCTTTCTATCCGAGGACTGATCGCGTTGCGCCCTGTTGCCACCTTACAAAGCGGGCGTGATGGTAAACGTGTGCGTGTCGTGCGGCGGTGCGTGTGTAAAGTACAGCATTCATAAATTACGCTGAAACGAGAGCGTATTTACCAGTTGAGCTGCCTGCAGGCCTACTGGCATCACACCAGGAGTCTCCATTTTACGCTCTTTAAAACAATTAGCGACCTCAAAGCCAATGGCTAGACAAATCGGGCACAAACGTATACACGGATTCGACTCCGGCAGCGTGTCGGTGGGGGAAGGTCTAGCTAAGGGCACCTAGGAGAAGGGCAACGTGATCCTGCGAGCGACATGCTTTCCTGCACGAACGACGACGCCGCCTATCAGCCTGAAAGGTCAATCAGATATGCTGAAGCGATGAATACTTCGCGGCTATTCCGGAAAAGACGACCAAAATGCACAGTCGGGCACTTCAGCTCCGCATTCGGCTTCACATCGCATTTTTGCTCGCATTAAGCTGTTAAGTGTTCTTGCGGTCAGTTCCAAGGCAATACCTGGCAACCGGAATGCTTAAGATAATCGTTAAACGGACGCACCTCGCTGCGAATTGATCGCAAATATTCCTCCACTGAAGCTGATTGGTATTCCTGAGATTTCAGTCACCAAGTTCGGCGTTTAGGACGCGTTTTAGGACAGAATTGAGTTCGCTGTCCTGTTGCTCGCTGTTGTCTGTCTGTCTGTCTGTCTGTCTGTCTGTCTGTCTGTTCATCAGTCCGTCCCTCAATATGTGTGCGTGCGTACGTGCTCGTTCATGCATGCGTGCGTGTGTGTATACCACACAATCTGTCGGACACACGTTTAAAAGTTCCCCAACACCTTTAAACCTTTTTGCAACCGCTATTACCCACAAGGCACTTGCACAGGTCAGCTTGGATAGCAAAGGCGTTTTCCGGATGCTGCCGTTCAGCTTACATGGCAGGCGACCTGAGGTTGGATCTCCCGGCGGCTGACAACGGCGCGCTTGGAGTCGCGTCGAGAGAAACCGGCGTGCACAGAGACGCCGGGGTCTCGGCAAAGGATCCCGGCACCTGGGAAAGCCAAACCGCGCTCTTCACCATTATTAGGTCAGAAGATTATAGGTTCAGGCACGAAAGAAACACCAGCGGTCGTTTGCAGTAACGTAAAGACGGCGTTTACTGAAAGCGGAGGAGGCTGTAATTAGGAGAACCCGCGGTAAAGAATACATAGAAAAATTGTAAGTCTTCCCATTCAGTGGAGGTGAAAGACCAGGAAATCTTAGCGCACGACGTAGAGGCGACCGAGGATTGAAATTTAAGTAACGAGAAAATTTAGTCCCCCTCAGCGACTACAGAGGTCATCCATATTAGAAAGACATACATACGCGCACACACTGTTATTTTGACTCCAGCTGTGGATAACTAATGTAATCATGATAAATATCCATCAGAGGAGATGTATATGCTTCAGGTAAAAGACATGTTTTGATCTCCCAAATGATAACAATTCATAAATTTCGTGATTTGACGCGCTGAAGCAGGGCTACGAGGCCGGCCATAGTTGTGGGCTCCGGATTGATATCTTGGAGATAATTAACACGCGCCGAAATCCTGACACACGGGCGTTTTCGCTTCAGCCTTAAAATGAAAAGAGGCCGCTGTGGTCTTGCGTCTTTGGACTCCGGTGGCTATTATAATTAATGTACTCAGGATGCACATCATATTCACTGGAATACTTACTAAAGATGCATGTCCTTGTTACCAGACACATAGGCTTTCGCTACAAATGGTGTTTTAAGCACTTAATTGTGTGAAAAGCTCCAACGCAAACGCTTTTTTGGAAATACGTTTCTATTGCGGACAGCACTTCAGAGAAGATGATAAACTGGCAATAATTGTCATTCCGCGATTGAACATTCTGAGCAAGCGTTTGAAGTAGCTGGGCTTTCAGGAATTCGGCATCATAAATGGCCCGCACATGAAGGTTCGATATACCAATCATATTGCGCTATCGGAAAGACCCCGCACCGGTAATTGCTGGTCCCCTACATAGTACAAGCTATTTTAAGATGAACAGAAGAACTCGTGTTACGGCAGAGAGAAAAAAATGGCCGCGTATCTGCTCACTTCAGTGCAAATGTTGGGGAAAGACGACCGTCCTCTGCCACCCCGGCCGCGTGACTGCCCGTCGTCGCACTCCTGTCCACCTCCCGCACTGTTCTTTAGCTGTCTCGTTTCTCTTATCATGAACGCTATCAAGGTTTCCTCAAGCAAATTCAACTTTCCCGCATTCGTACTGCTGGTGCACCACCCGTGAGGCATTTTGTTAGTGAATTGAACCTGCCACTTGAGACACGAGCTGGAGCCTTGAAGGTGAACCCTTTTTGTGTTTTGTGGTTTAATCAAAAAACCTTGCTTTGCTGTCACAAAAATTACGGTCACACTATATTTTTATTTCATAGGACAGTGCTAATATGAGCTATATATCGATGTTTTGCCTCAAAACGCGTAATGTTTTCGTTTTGCTAAACAATGTTGATATGTTTGAAGTTTTTTAGAAGATTTGGTACTAAGAACCTTTTTTATTTAATAAACGTCCCGTTGCAAAACATCTTTAAACATTTGTACGCGTGGCTTAATCGAGGGACAGGCAGTGAGACCAAGTTTTCGCGCAAGAAAGACTATAGCCATTAAAATAACAGTTTCTACGGCCACATTTTGTGACTGTTGAGGCAGGGCTTTCATTTGTTGCAGTTTTCACAGCACAAAGGTCCACCATTCACTGCCTAATGAGCTCGTTCCTTTAAAGACCATAGTCTTTCTTGGGCCTCTACCTAATGCGGGCAAGTCCTCCTAAGGAAGACCACTTAGCCGTTTTAAGAGGCTCCCTTAAGAGGTCTTGCCCGCATAAAGTTGGGGCCAGTTTCTACTCGCTGGTTGTGAGGCTTTTGTCGGCAGGCTTTCCAACTGCCTTGCTTTGTGACTTGGCTGAGGTGTTGCTAGGGCAGATTCACTAACGCAACGAATGTGGATCAGTGGACACGGGGTCTCGCACATGTTGAAAAAGGTGGCGGGACTTGCAGGGGTTGGAGTATTGTTTTCTGCAGGAAACAAACTTGGTGGCCTTTGCAGGCGTGTCAACACAAATGAGCCAAGGCACTTTTTGCTGAAAGGCTACCTTCCAACAACCACTTCCTCCTCCACAGAAAACCTTACGTAGATTGTAGGTGCTGTGATGTGTATGAAGTTCCGCTGTCCTGTGGGAAGACCTATAATGGTAAGTCCTGGCGCTGCTTAAACGATCGTGTCCGCGAGCATGGAAACACACTATAAAACAGGCGCTGGCAGCAACCTTGCCACACATTGTCGCGACAACGGGTACTCGCCCAGATTCCACGACACGCTTGTTGCACGAATATGTAAGGTTCAGCGCGAGCATGAAATGTATGAGGCATACCTCATTCACGAGGCAGGTGACG
Source organism: Haemaphysalis longicornis (assembly GCA_013339765.2). Classification (NCBI taxonomy): domain Eukaryota; kingdom Metazoa; phylum Arthropoda; class Arachnida; order Ixodida; family Ixodidae; genus Haemaphysalis; species Haemaphysalis longicornis. The sequence continues at coordinate 9,805 of JABSTR010003853.1, read as the reverse complement.
ATTGCGTTGGTAAGCCTTCTGTTGAATTACGACGTAAGGAAATCCGCTATTTGGAGTAAAAAAAAAACATCAAGCTGCACTGTCCAGTACACCCTTTCCTTGCCTCGCGCCTCCTGCCACGTGTTAGATCGCTACGCTGTGTCAGCGTTGCTCATTTTTTGGCCAATGCACGTGTATAGATCCTCCGTTTTTGTGCGTATTGTTTGATGTACTTACTTTTTATCATGATTCCTACTCGCCTTCCTTCCTGGGGTATATTTCACAAGCCGCGGAATAAACCAGCCAGTTGCTAGTCAGCGCCGTGTGCCGTCGTTTCTTGTCCCGCCTTTTTTGCTCTGTTTTTGAATATCAGTTAGTATGCACCAACACGCCCAATCCACCGTCCTAATGCAGTAAGTTAAGGTCTCAACAAGTAGCGGCGCGCAGAAGAACGCAGGAAAATTAAATTGTCTTTGAGCAAACCTCTATCGTGCTTCTTGTGGGAGAAGCGAGATTACTGGCGAAGGAGGAAGGGCAGAGTGAGAGGTGGGCATGACGAGAAGAGAGGCATCTACGTGAAAAACGCTGCAGACAACTGTTTTTCTTCGAAGGCATTATCAGCGAAGTGAGCAGGTACACTCAATGTATTTTTCTCATCATAACCAATATTCCGACGGCTTACCGGCGTAGCCGCGTTGGCCCCAGTTGGAGTGGTGCTAGCGCTGACCAGGCCACCATCGGCTACCATGCCAGCAAACCCGCTCCCAGCTTCCGTGCAAGGCCCAGAAACAGCTGCAGGCTTCTCACCGTCCGCCACAAGCACCGAATCCACGCGATGTTTGGACTTGCGTTTCACTGCGCAGGGAGGAAAGCAAAGGGTGAACGTAATTCCGGGACAGTTTTGTGATATGAAATCAGACAAGAAATTGTGACTGTTAGTGGTGGCGTCACAATTACTCAAAGCGATTCTCTTATATAGCCACTCAGGTAGATTGGTCGTTGATGGCGCAGACTAAAAACAGGCCGAAAAGTACTGAACCATCCACCAGTAAATTGTCTACTTCGAAAAGAAAATACGGTTGGAAAGCGGCCACGCTGCCCTACGACGGCATGGTGGTTCTGGCTCACTGAAGATGTGGCATTAGTGAGAATAGACTAAGTCAAACCCTGACAGAGAGAAGAAACGCGGCTGTAGAATGATTACGCGCGATTAATGTTTTTTGTACAATTCAAAGTGATGATGACGCCAGATTTTTGCAGAATAGGCCATGTAAGCCTATCACTGTTGAACCTGCAGCTTAATTCCTAAGCACGAATTACTAGGCAGTAAAGTCAACTATGAATTCCGCCTCAACATATCTTTCGGCCGGATGGCGTCGTAGTATTATGTGGGCACTTAAGGCTGGGGCTCAATTTGTATCTTACGCACTGCGGAAACCATTTATATAACGAAGAAAGCTAACTTCGATGGAATTTCTACAATGTGTACTGCTACAAGGTGTGCTGATGAGCGAACGATAGATAGGTGTCCTCATTGGGAAGATGCATAATGGTCCCGGTCCTCATTGCCCTAACTTACACATCACGGTACCTTCTGACGAGATGCATCATAATGCCTCACTTCGGGAGGGTGCACGGCAGGTCATTTGGTGTCATGCAACGCTCACTAATAATTCTGACACTTTTGCCCACCAGAAACCAATATCTGGAAGAAAGACGATAAGAATGACATGACGTACGATAGTGTTAGCGAACTGACGTACGAAAGGAATTTTTTTTTTGCTTTGAGCCAAAATTCCTTTGCGTTCTACGACAGTCCCTCTGTCAAAGGACCTACTAATAACACGGGACTATGACTACAGGTAGAGAGTGGGCACATTCGCAGACACACGCACAAGCACGCACACAATTCCTCCTAAATTTTAAGCTGTTTCAGAAACAGATTGACGACACACTGTCCCCCGAGAGCTGACAGCCATAATTCTGCTCCTTGTGTTGCTAGACAACAGATCGCTGTTTCGTAGGGGGCGAGGGATGCTATGCAACTCTTCAAAACTAGGGACGCCACGTCATTCCCAGCAATTGTCCACCAAGCAACAAAGCCTCACTGAATATAGGGAGCACCCTTCGATATGCGATTTCATTATTAACTATAATCAAATCAGGAGCAGCTCACCCTGATCACGGTAGGGATGTCATAGTGTCACAAACTCGAGCGTACGATGTTTAAAAGTACCGTATAGTTTTTTTTCATATTATTTTACAGCGCCTAATTCTTGTTACAGTCGGCCGATTCATTCAGTTTCGGTTCTATTCGGCCCAGGAAAACCCTGGAACTCTCTCGAACGAAGCGGCGGTAACTCCGACCACTCGCCGGGCCGCCGGCAAGAAAATACCAAAATAAAATCTCCGCCGCTCAGCTTTCCCCATAGCTTCGAGTTCTTTCGAGGGGGCGAGCGTGGCTTTTCCAGTGCTAAGGCGCGGCGATGATTCCAGAAGGGAGAAAGAGGGAAGTTGGGCGCTCGACGGCGGCTGGCGCGTTGTGTGTTGTGCCCTTTCTCTCCGCGCCGGCGCAGTTATAAAAAGAGAATCCGCACCGAAGCAAATTAGCTACGTTTGGAGTCGCGATGTGACAACGGCTTCCGCCAGTTTGTGCAACACACCATCGGCGTCCCGCGCCCTGGAGGACTCCAACGTACTACCGGGCCTCGAATCACCGGGATCGTCTCGGACGGCCTGGCCTACGACGAAGCCACGCTTCACAGGTAGCCGTATCGCCTCCGACAGCGGTGCATCGTCCGGCCCGGTAGGTGAATATTGTGGGACACTTTCTCTCATATGCATCGAACTGTCTTTCTTTTAATTAACTTTTCTACCTTTTAATATTCATTGTTAAAGCTCCTTACTGTACACTTTGTATTTGAACGGTTTCTCGTATTTGTATTCATTATAAGTTACCTCTCGTTTACGTTACATGTCCTCGTGCTTGTACAGCGTTTTGCCTGTTGAAATATAAGTCTTTCTGTTGTTATTCGTTCAAGGCTCTGACTCATTCTTACCGCTCTTGTCGGCGAGAGCCGCACATCAGACGGCCACCCCTTCCCCCCCCCTCCTCTTCGCCTGTCCCCTGTAGATTCGGTGGGGTTGTTTGCTCACTGGAGTCGACTCCCCATATCTTCTCACAGCGCACTCAATTAAGGAAGCGGTGACACGTAGCAATGATGAAACGCTTTTATCAGCGATTTATCACAGTTTTCGCTTGCTGAGGCTTATTACAATGTGTACACTTACAATAAATGTCTTGCGCATGCACCTAATAGAACTCCCGCACCTGAAAATATTCTTTTACCTTTACTGGAGCAAGACTTCTCGTCGGCGGGATGACTCTTGCCCTTCTTTCTTCGGGACTCTTTGGTTAACTGGCGATCTTTCTGTTGATCGTTCGCTTCGGCGGGCCACTTCGTCTCGTCTTTGGCTTCTGGCGCTGCGACGGCCTCCGGGTTGGGACGTTGTTCCGGGTCTCCGTCCTGCAAAATACCACCGCGCCTCTAAGCCTTCCGTGAAAACAGACTCGTCAGTGAATTAAGTATTCAAGTCATTCATGTATTAATGTACTAGCCATGAATAGACCTGGGTGGCAGTATACTGGTCAGGAAAACAACAAATTGCAATCGCGGAAATGTCATGTAATTATTCTGAAAAATACCGTTTGTTATCAATTTATGGTCACCTGGGCATTAAACAGGAGCCCGGGGCTTAGATATCTGCAGCTGCAAGTCCGTTACTACCTCTGGAACCCGTCTTAGACGAACTGAAGCCTGTGCCGTGCTACGTTCAAATGGACACAGATGGTCGTATATATATACGTACACAAGGACGGACGGAAGCGTGTACTTTCACGGAGGTAAGCGTGTAGGTTTGTTAAAACGCATGGCTGCGTATGTAACGTGTCTCAGTGCGTGGCTAGATACTACCGAAATGCGGTGGGAGTTATCAGTTCATTTTATTCTGCGCGGCGGAAAAACTTTGGGCTAGCTGCTGTAAGGGCTTGAGTGTGGTTTTTGAAGGCGCTTTGGCATATCAGTTGCATAGAGCGAGACACCCAAGGAATCACCTCTGAGAGCGAGAACGGCGCCCGGAAGCCCTGATCGCCACAGTGACAATCACACGTCTTTTCTTTTAAACGCTATACCAATAAAAGCCTCCTAATACCTAATAGCTGTGTAATACATTTGGTGGCTATCAAAAACCCAAATGTTTAGCTGTCTCCGCAGTATAACTTTCTCGCGGACGTTTCGACGAAGGTATGAGTCGTAGATATACCTTAATGCACCCTGGGATAAAACGACTTTCCTAGATATAGTGTTTTTCAGGCTAAGTGCGACAGCTTTCTTCCTTAACATATTCGTTGCCATTCCACTCTGCGAAGAAGGAAGGCATTGAATTTGGCCCAGATCAAGGACGGAACGAAGCAAAACATGTTGGCAATTTGCGATTGAGCATTATCGTAATTATCTGAATGAAACTTGTAAGTACTCTAGTTTTATTTTAGCAGAAAAAAGTGGGGCTGTCTGTTTCTCTCCCGTGACGTAGGCATCTCACGGTCTGATTAACACACAAGCCCAAGCTCCTCGAAACGCAGTGCATCAGTAAGTTTGAATCGGACCGTGAGACGTCTACTTTGAAATCTCGCACCAGCACAACTCGGATGTCATCGGCGAGCGCGCGAAGCCTGGATGCGCGGTTGCGCCGCTACCTTGCCCCTATCCTCCCCCGTGCACGGTAGAAAGACAGTCGGGTTGTGTGTGGGTGCTTCGACGTGAAAGACACCGGACAAAACTTCGCTCCGGGTCCTCTTTAAGCTGTACGCGAAAAACGTAAGCCAAAACGTCACTGCAGGGACACTTCAATAAGGAAACACAATACACTAGCGCTTGTACGAAAACTTTCCCTTCTAGAGCGATTTGTGTAAGCACAGGCCTACATAGATTAAAAAAACTAGCTTTGGGGCTAGTTGGAGATTCGCTGTAAAAGCTCGGCTGGCGTTAACTTCCCTTGGCGGAAGCCGTAGCCCAATCTAACTTAATCCGACCATAACTCATGTGTTGAATCAACCTTTTAGTGGGATAAAAATAACAGGTTCCATGCATCGTGGTAAATGACGTAGCGAGAAATTCTCATCGTGACATACCCCAGTTGAAATGAACTAGCATGGGGCGTATAGTTTTAATGTGCTTGCCGGAGTTGCTGATTGAGAACGCTGAGCTGGGGCAGTGGCACGTAAGAAGAAGCACTCGAAGTTTCAATCTCTTTCGGAAGGACGCCACCAGCTCCAAGAGCAGAGAACGTAATAAACGCATGAATTCTGGCTTCCCCGGCCGTTCTACTGCAAGTCGTGTCTCCCTGTGTGTCCCCCACCCTCCCTGCCATGGATCGCTTTCCTACGCCCGTGGAACTAGAAGTGGAGGCCTCAGGCATATGGTGAGAGCGAAAAGACCGCAGCGCACCCTGTAAGAAGCCAGAAGCAGCAGGCCCCCGTAAAGCCGGAAGAACAGCCGAACAAAGCTTCGCTTGAAACAAAAACTCCCACCTCCCCTCGCGGGAACGCCTGTGTAGATGCGACGCATAGGGGGTTCCGTTGTTGTTTCCGTTAGGTTGATTCTCCCATCGCGTGAAACGCGCCGTGAACCCCTGGCGCGTGAGTACTGCACATGCGCCGGCCCCAGCGCGTCTGCCGCGGCTATGACGCAACACAATCCAACACAATCCACTTTAATCCAATCCAATCCAAATACAATCCAATTCAAGCCAAGCCAATCCGAATCCAGTCCAATGCCCCTCGCGAGAGAGTGTTCGCTATCGGAGAGGAGAGGGGGTGAGCGGCGAGGAGAATGGGGGAGGGGCGGACAACGCCGACGACGACGCCGGAGGGACAAGGCGAGTGAATCAGATGCTCTGCATCTAAAAACGTCTCACTAGGTAAGCGCTATATGCCCCTCCGCGTCTGGCCCTGCCAGTGAGGACAGGGTCTTGTGCGCATCCCACTAGATGGGAGGGCTAGACAGGCTCGTCCATCGTTCGGGACTCACCAGCAATAACGAGCCGTCGGTGGGCGGCGGCGACATGGCGGGGGTGCAGAGCTTTGGCGGTGTGCACTCGACGCTGTGCATCCACTTCTTGCGTAACGTGCGCACGAGGATCCACGCCAGGGCGGCCACAAGCAGCACGCCGACAAGCACCACGCCGAGGGCGAGCAGGTCCCAGTACAGGTTGGGGTTGTACATGGAAGGCGCCCCTCTGAGTCGTCGGGAGCCCAGCGGATGCGTGCGAGGAGGAGGCCTCTCGACGGCTTTGGTGCAACTCGGACCTTGTCGTCATTAAATGCTCGAAGATTCCACGGCGCTCTTGCTTTGCTTCAATGACGAACGCTCTGATGATGAAGGTTCCACGGCAGGGCTCTTGCTTTGCTTCAGCAGAATTACCCATTAATCAGACGAACGCAGAAAGAAAATTTTGAATGCATTATATATATCCCTCCTTGCAAATGTTCCGCAGACACAGAGGTCTTTTTCTTTCTCGTTATCCTTCCTCTTCGTCCTAGGAATAGGATTCTCTTCGCCACGTCCCGCGCAGGTCACAGGTGCAAAAATAAGCTTCATTTTTGCAACCCACACTTACCAAACATTTTTTACATTCAGGCTGTAACCTTTCGCGTTAGGGCGTCGCTCTTAGATTTCGGGATTTCGGCATTGGTGTGTTCATCCCAATGGTTAATGGCGGTGAACACGACCGCGGGTGGCGCTGCGGAGCGCGTCTCCCTGATTTCGGATTAGGGATTCTCGCATTTGTCGTCTGCTTCACTGGGGCTCGCTCACCCAGTTGTTTCTTTGGGCTCGGTTGACTTTCGATGCTTGTCCGCACCATATGTTGCGTATGCGGTGCTTTTAAGTGCAGAGCACTTTAGGCGCTCGCCTTGTCGTCCTAGCTCGCTCGCTGGAACCAAGCATATCGCCATGGCGTTGCGGTGTAGCCTGTCACAGTCCCATCACCGCGGCGTAACCCAGAGGCTTCGAAAGCCAAGCGGCTATGCCAGCATCTCCGTAGCGTGAGCTGAGGTTCAGCTGGTTATTCTTAGCTTTCCTGGTTGTCTAGGATTAGCTGATTATCATGCTTACTGCTGCTTATCATCCAATCCAAATCCAACACAATCCAATCCAAGCTAAGCAAACCCAATCCAATTCAGTCCAATCCAATCCAATTCAATCCTCGCGTTTGCGCAGCACGGCTCTGACTGACAACGATCGGCAGTCCGACACGACGTAAGGCAGCGTCCAAGTTGCAGGACAAATAAAGATGTTTTCTCTCCGCCTCTCCAGGAGCTACGCGGAACTGGTCAACCACGGCCAGTGTAGCCAATCCAATCAAATCCAATCCAAGTAACAGTGTTGTTCGCGCCCTTCTTTCCTCCATGTACGCGCCGTACCCCAGAGGCTTCGAAAGCCAAGCGGTTTATATAGTCAGTCATAAGCGTTTGAAACTCGTGAATCTCTGACGCTTGTCATACATCTTCCCGTTGTTTAGTGCAAAGAAACCTATAGGTGCATTTGAGGAAAAAAATATACGTAATTAACCAGCAGCGCCGGCGTTCCTTTAGTTAATAGCACCCGTTGGGTTCGTTTTTACTACAGCAAACGCGAAACGTGGCAGTGCAACGACGCAACGTGCGGGGATAAAAGCACAAAGAGAACAGAACTCCCGCTGGCGCAGTTTCAGGCAGGGGCGCGCGACAACTGCGAAGGCGGGAAATTTGAATTGGATGGGGAGGTAGCAGTAAGCGGATAACGGCGGTACAGCCCATTATGGGGAATCACTGCTCTGCACTTCCGACAGCTTTCACATTGAGTAGAACGGCTTTAATTTTTTATCATAATAAAATACTTATGATCGCATACACTTGCTCGAGGCGTGATTTAAAGTTTTTGATACTGCTACAGAAGAAGGATAGTCGTCATCACACCATTCCTCTGAAGTCGGTCCTGTGCGGAGCGCGAATGGTCAGGTATCAGCTTCTGTATTCCGCAATCTTCGGAACAAATGGAACAACCATAGTCTAATAACCGGCAACAGCGTAAATGCTTTGGAAGACGGCATAACGATTCCCGGTTTTGTATTGACGCTAAAACCGTTTTTAGATGCGACGCATCTCTTTAACTCGCCTTGTCCCTGCGACGTCTTCCGTAGTCCGTAGTCCGCATCCCTCCCCCATTCTCCTCGCCGCGCCAGCTGCGCGCTAACGCCGCTCTCACCGCAGCGCCATCTGCGTGTTAGCGCTCGCTCCCGTCGCCGTGCCAGCTGTGCGTCAGCGCGCGTTAGCGCTCGGTTAGACATCTAACACATGCGCATGCGCTGCTCTCTCTCATTCCCCTCACCGTTAACGCGCGGTACATATAAACGCGGTAACTGCGCCGCTCCGCTCAGTCGTTCCGCCGCTCCGATGACATCCGATGACCACCGATGATTTGAATGGAGACTAACAGGCCTGCTATCGCGATGGTCGGCGCAACCTTACGTAATATAATGGAGACAACAGCAAATTTACACGCTAAATGGAAACAACATAACGGAAACGCAACGGAAACCCCACGATGCGTCGCATCTACCCATGGTTCCCCTCGCGGGAAGATGGTGTAAGTTTTGCGACCTTGCCGAACGCTCGAGAGCATTGTATCACATCACTTCACGTTGTCATGGTGTGAAAGTATGCTTACATGCACTATGGGGCGCAAAAAATGTAGGTTGAGTTCCAAATAACCTACCTACTGTCTGTTTGGGCACGTGCTGGTTTTATACCAGGCTTCTAGCCAGTACGCAGGCTCTTTAAGCAAATCTAGTCACGCTAATGGTAAAAATAGCGTTACCCTATCTTTGTTCATACCTGGAGGGATATTTCTCTACATTTCCGACCGCCATGTCTTCCCAATATTAAAATATTCGTTATAGCAAAATTGCACACAAGAGGAGGAGGAAGGAGGAGAAAGAGGGGTATTAAAACTTTAAACAGTAAAATCGAGCTGGTTAGTGGGCGGGGCTCCTCAGTTCAGGACAAGAGTGTAGCGTTTAACCTGGATATAACGAAGTTAATAAAATATTGCAGTTTTTCGTTACAGGCACGTTTTGGTTACACGCAGGTTTCGACTTAAGACACGCGTGATTGAAGTAGAAAAGAAACCATTTAGCTAGACATCAATGACGGTGTACTCAATCTTCACTTAAGGATTTATTTCACTGCAAAAAAAAAGCAACTTCATTTCCGCCTACTGCTTTTCCACAATCTTAGTAAGTACACAGCACTCGAGAAGCAAGGTCATCTATTCCCGTATTCGCAAACTTCTCAAGTATCACTTTTGCTTTTTCCGATTTTCGGTGCCGCGTTTCAGTGGCCAAACGTACGCTTACAGGACGCCTTTTCGCTTAATTTACGCTCTTTTGCGCACTCAAAATTTGCGAGACGGGGCAATCTGGAACGCTGAACCGGGCGGCAATGCTCTTCTTCCTCGCCTGCGAAGACGGTATATCAAAGAGTGAGCTTGCCTTGGGAAGACAAACGTTTTCCGTTTCTGGCAGCAGAAATCATCACCTACGAACCGGCACCACAGATAGCAGAGCAGACGCGCAACTACACGCCGACAGGCAGGACTAGCACCTAATCGACACCGCACTTACGCGTGTAAATGCACGCTAGTTTGTGGTGCGGGCCAAATTTGCTAAATTAGTACACTTCAGCAGGATTTCCGGAAAAAAAAGGGCAAAAAACAATAGCTGATGA